>VZTQ01008560.1:117376-197831 GCA_013400755.1 Pelecanoides urinatrix | reverse complement strand
TGGGACTCAATCTTGTATCACAAAAGCCATCCTATTCCTTCCTCATGACTTTCCAGGAAGATTCACAACAAAGGCTCATGAAAAAATAGGGACTTTACCATGAAAAAAACCTGTAGAACTTGCAGGAAAAATGGCTTGGGACTGTCAAATTCAGAATGCAGGCACACACAGCCACATCCAGAAAAATGCCAGCCATACCAACACACCGCAGAAGAAAAATGAGGACTATTTCCAAACAATATTCATGCTCAGACAGTTTCTTACCTGATTCATACCTAATATCTGAAACAACATTAAACATCTGCAGAAAGCATCAGGTACAAACAAATGCAAAATTAAACAGTTATTTTCATAATCCTTAGCTAATATTTGGCTAAGTCACTACTTAGCATAAGTTGGTAGCCAGCATCCTTTTAATTTATAAAAACAAGGAAGCATTGGTAAACCAGATCACACTAAGTAATGGTATGGCAATGCCACATGCACTATTGGTAGGAAACTGTACGCCTTATGTTTTGCATTAACTGCCTGATAAGAAAATGTATCATAATATTAGCACTAAGTCAGTCAAAGTCCAGAGCATCAATTTACCAAAGGGTATAATTATGAAAATGCAGTAGAAACATTGCATATTCCTTTTTCCTTGTATGGGGTTTGTTATCTCTCAAAAAATCAGAGAGACATTCTAATGAATATTGTAAACTTGAATCAAGCAGAAATTACATATAGCATCATCCATCTGTTGCTCTAGCTCTTGCTTAAAACTAGATGGTACGTCTTTCTTTCACATGCAGAAAGAAAGAAAAAACATTTTGCCAAGGGTCACTCTGAACTGGGTGAATACATTTTAGATAAAGGGTCACCCTGAGCTGGCTGAATACAATTTAGATTTCTATTTATAAAAATTTTAAGAAAGAACACAACATTTTGCATATAAAATAGGAATATATTCATTATTTCTACATTCTGAGGAGACTGACATCAATGCTGCAAGCAACCTACTGTCTGTTCAACAACTTATTTCCCATAAATCAATTAAAATTTTCCAGAGTTGATAACTTCTCATCACAGGCATACCAGATCTACACAAAAGGTATTCATACCTACATTTTCCTTCTGATCTCTCCTACAGAGATCAGTTCTTTAGTTATTTTTTGAATGTCTAATGTGTCCATATGGTCAACATATTTCTAATGATAAGAACAACCAAGGCCCCAATAAATAAGGTTGCCAGTCGCCTGACTTGGGGGACATAGTTTTAGCATTAATTCAATTAAATCACACCAGCATATTCAATCACTAAATGGATGTTCTGAATAACTGTGCGGTCGACACCTTACACCATATCTGGCATAACGTTAAATTGGCCCTTTGAGGCTAAGTGATGTAAGCCACTGCTCTCCAAATTCTCGTGAACATTAATATTTGAGGGGGGAAAAAATTCCTGCTTTTGTATGCAGACATCCTAGTCTTATCTCATGATTTTATAAGATCACAATTACAATAGGATACAAATACCTTGCAACATTTTCTTAGTAGTCCTCATAACATGAAGATATGGTAAGAAGAGAAGCAGGAACTCATTTTGTAAATTCAGAATTAAGATCCAGAAGAACTACTTCCCAGGACCACAGAAGTACTTAACTTCTGTTGGGATTTCGGGAACTGCCCGATATCCTTTAAAAAGTAAAATGAGGAATTTGAAGCAGATTCTTGCCCTGTACTGAACTAATGTGCTACGCACCATATTCTGTTTTCATTGAATGAAACTGTAAGGAGAGTTCATTCTACAAGAATACAACGGATCTTCCTGGCTGGTACGGAAGTCTAGAGAGTTTAGGTTCCTACTTCACCTGAATGCTTTATTAAGGTGAAGCTTTATTCCATTATTCCGCTCTTCCATTATTCCACTGCTAATCTGAAACGTTCTTAAGAAAAATGCACAGGGTGCACTGTGTATCAAGATATGAACATGTCTGTGTCCTGAAAAATATTTTTTAAAATTTTGGATATTAAAACTTTTATTACTATAAAGATGAAAAAGTTGCATTCATAATTACTGTGTCAATACATTCTTGTAAAGCTGAACTCCATCTTTGTGATTAACAAATCAAATCAAGCAGCACAGATGATAATTGGTAAACACAGGGAGTTTCAGACACGCTAAAACAAACATACTTATTGTCAAGATGCTGCTGCTTAAAGAATAGTGTCATAAAACCTATTGTGCAGTCAATATGTTTTGAATAATACATTACATTGTCGTAAGGACAACAGTTCTCAAAACCTAATCCTTTAAACAGAACCAAGTATGGCACTTAACATTATCCCAAGCAGTTTAAAGATTATAATTTCCTGTATTCACGGAGCAGTAGATAACATATGTGCTAGTGACTGAGTCTAAAAGGTTTATCTCCTAGCAGAAAAATCCAAATTTTATGATGGTTTTGGACTTTCTTGTTTATATACATATTTTATAATTTCTTGGACATTCAAACATCTCTTTATTAATCTTACTTCTCAAACTGCAACTCCAAATAAAAGCATCTGTTCAAAGTTTAGATCTCTTCAAGAGACAGCTCTGAAACTCACTCGGTAAATTCGGTATTTGGATACTTAACCGGGAAGCCTTTCCTCAAGCAGTATTCCAGACAGTATTATTCTTTTATCAAATCAGAGATCAATATGACAATATAAACTCTCCAAGACCTGTGAGTGTTGCCTGTCGAATTAGACTAGAAGTGTCCCTTACAACTGTTACCCTATATGAACGTAGCTTCACTCCACTACAGATTTTCCTGTCAAATCTCAACCGTCACTACTCCATGACCACTTCTTTGAAAGCAATACACACAGATGCTCTGTCCCAGCTAGCTGTCAATTTGCTCCACAGAAAAATGAGGGGCCAATATTTTCACAGCTGCTCAGCTGTGGTAATAAGCTGAAATATGTTTTTTATCCTATATGCTTAACAGCATGTGCAGCAGTTGAACAGAATCACTCTTTAGCTATTAGAGCAATTTATTATATTTAGGAACAAAAACATATTTCCTTATTAACTGATTCTTCTTTAGGGTATTTCTGAACTTAGAAACATATCACCATGTAATTAGAAAAATATTAAAATTACTAGATGTTACGATCCACAAAAAACCCCACCAAAACCCACGCACATTCCTAGGAACTAAATTCGAATCACTTTCCGCTTGTCAGGCATAACCTGCCAAGCTATTAGCTTGCACTTTGAAGGCTTGCATTTGCTCAATGGCTGACCTGCACATCGCAGTCTTAGCATGAGAAATGGCTTTCAAGCTCAGCTGCCTTCTAAGTGCCATCCATCATCAGAAGAAACAGATTATTCCCTTTACAGTTGTCTACTTTGCCAAATTCTTCTGGCTCTGTTCCATCAGTCACACCCACGCCACCCTGGGGAAAAGCAAACCCTAGCTCTGTATCTCGCTCTTTCTGAAGTGCAGAATGAAAAGCAATTACCGTTTGATGCCATTTATAAGGAAACTGAGGCGGAAAGACAGCTCTATCATTTACCAGCCTCCCGCTCACTGCACCAGTCAGTAGTTCACAAGGGGCAGATAAAGGCAGCCTGTGAACTTAAAACAGGAGAGCTGAGCTGGGAATATACCATGGTTTGCATAACACAGAACCATAAAAAAACCCGACACGCAGCAGGCTGCCCTTTGGAAGCCCTTCTAAAAATACATGTACACACACACTTGTCACTGATACAAAACACCATAAGGGTTATTACTTGCTGTCCCAGAACTGGTCTAATAAGGCTGTTTTGCTTTCCAATAAGGCTTCCTCTCTGCTGTTTGTTTATACTCAAGAATTACAAATAAGATTCCCTTTTCAAATCAAAACATCCGCTCTTTCATTCACAGTACAATGAATAAATTCTGGAGAAGATTTATCTGCAACTACAAAACAAAACCAAAATGCCTCCAAACTTGGCTTTTGTCTACCCATTACTGCCCTGCAGACCCTGCAAAGGGCTCTGACAGGTTAAACCTTCACCTGCAGTGTTCTGAGAGCAGAGTTCATAGTGCTGTAGAACACTGCTAGAAAACAAACCCCAAACACAGCAGGATTCTGCACCACAATCCATGGGCATTAAAACCTAGATGCATCCCAAGGATGCTAGTTCCATCCCCTCCAATGAAAAGGGAGAATAAGAGAAAGGGGTCGTGGGATTATCAGCTCATTGTTCAAATCCAGCCCAGAAAGTGAGAGATATTTGGAAGAGCCTTTATTGCCTTTTCTAATAGACAAGTAAGAGGCTAAGGAGGAAGATTACAGTCACCACTTCCCTGTTTGTGGTCTGTGTTCAAAACAGTGCAGTGACATTTTGAGGATAAACACAGCCAGCTGGGCTCAGTTCTTCCCACCTTCCCTTTACATTCCAACTTAATTCTTGTAGCCATCAGCATGCAAAGGGTTTCATAATAAGTTAAGGATGACTAGATTTCTTTGGGTCCATTTGCCGTTTTGCTACAATCTGGCTCTCTCAGCGACACACACTATTAATCTGCTTAGTAAAAATGTGGCAAGAGAAATTTGAAAACATTATCTGTAAACTGAAGAATTTTTTAAAATGGTCTATCAGTAGAAACACATACATCTGAACTTGCGTTCCTCCTTTTAAAATACATGCCCAAACCACATTCCACAGACATATCTGACTACATCTTGAAATGTTATTACTCTCTACTGCCAAATGCAAACCTGCTGTGCCAGCAGAAAACAGAGAAGTCCCATACATTAAAGGAATCCTTGAGACCTCGACACAAGGTGCTTTGAAACCTAAAGCAACCACTAAAGATACAATGCACTATACTTCACAGTCAAATAGCCAAAAGCAATTACAGCAGCACTGGGGGTTTTTTTGAGGGAGGAAGGGACTACACTTAATCCCCCCTCATCCCCAAAACAAGGTGTTTTCAGCATCCAATTTCTTATCTGGAAGTCAGGCAATGGACAAGGAATCAGCTGGTATACATCCTAACACGGTCCTTCTTCGGCCTCCCCTCCTCACTGATAAATCGGAGACAGAACACCCCACTCTGTCCAGCAGCCATATGCCTACAGCAGCTGCAGCAGCAGCCACTGCCAACATTGTACTTACATGTGTAGGAGGAGCTGGAGGCACTAAAGAACTCATACGCGGCTGCTCTAGAGAACCTTTCCCCAAATGGCGGGTGCAGACATCACCAAAAAGCTGCAGCCAGGGCAAACAGGCAGCACTGGCCTGGCCCTTTCTCACCAGTCCTCTGCTGAAGATTTGATCCCAAGCTTCACCTTGTCTACAACAAGCACCACTTTTTGACCAATACTCTCCTCTCTTTTCCACCACAGAAAGGATAGTAGTAGCATTCCCATCCTTTTTTAAAACAAGGAAGTCCAGCAGCTCCCACACAAAGTGGACCTCTTCTTGCCAGGTGCCTTCCTGACACTTCTGTGGCTCCACCAGTAGTGGTCTTACGTCTTTCTTACGGTGGCAGATCAATCAGTATGCCACAACGTGCTTTCCGCCCTCCATGACAGGCAGGTATCATGTGCATCCTGTGAATCTTGACTCAAATCAGAGTGGGGAAAATAGCTCAATCCCTCCCTAAATCCCAGACAGACTTCTTCCCTGAAAACTCTGCAGCAGTATCGGCAAATCCTAGGCAGTAAAAGGGAAGGAAAAAACCAAGGCAGGGGGGCGGGCGAACACACAGGTGGAAATCTCAAGTGTAATAAAGGAGGGGATGTTGTCCTATCTGCCTGGCCATTACTGACTAGGAACCAAAATTCAATCCAACCATGTTTTTTTTCTACCAAGAAAGGCTATTTTATTTACAGAAAACTAGTTGTCTTTGAATTGATGACAAATTGCAAGATGAAAGTTATGTTAAATTATAAAGTTAAGTTATTCAAAAGCACAGAGAGTGCATTACAGGATTTTGACAAAAAACCCTATTTTCAACCCTCCCCTAAGCTCAGACTCAGTCTATGTTAATTTAATTGCTTCCAAATGATTAAATTCCACTCTAAGTGGGGCTAATCTATGCTGCACTAATTACTACCTTCATTCCAAAAGTTCTTCTTTTTTTTTTTTTTTAAATATTAAAACTGAGAATTTATTCTTTAACAATTTGAGTTTCTAGTTGTCTGGCAGATCTACTGGATGAAGCCTTCTATAACGGTAATATGGTCACAGCAGAAAATTCAAGGTTATGTTAGTCTTGCTTTTTCTCACCTGTTCTGCATTTTGTATGTTATGCTAATTAAAACTGTTAGCTAATGACTTCAGCACACTGGTTAGTAGAGTTATGTGTGGTTTTCCTTTGTGAAAACTAAACTACATCTTCTCTAAATCTAAAGGAAGAATATACAGTAACATCTGAAGGGATATTTAGGTTCTAAACACAGGTGTACCAACACTCATATGCTCATTTTGTCAAGGAATATTGCCTACTCCAGAGTTCTGTACAATAAAAAATATCATCAGGTGATTGCATTTATTAAGCTAGTCAGATGTTTACCTCCTTATCCTTAAGCATGCTCTAGTACACCAAGACATCCCAAAGGATGAACGTAACTTACATAAAACTAAATCTGGTAAAGTGAAGGCTTCTCTTGTGGTAAGAGCATCTGGATCTGTAGCAGGGACAGGAAAATTATTTCCTTTTTCATTCCATACAGGCTCCACTATTTTTCCTTCTCACCTTAAATAAATGCTAGCACCAATTTGTAAAAATAAAAATGCTTGGCTTTATTATACCCTTGAGTAACAGGCTTTTTCCTTTCCTATTTGAACATAATAAGCATCCAGTATTACTGTGTAAATTAATACTAAAGGCAGAAGGGAAGAGAGGAAGCAAACAAAATCTTGCATTAATCCCACAGGCGGGGTTAAAGATGCCAAGACAGAGCTTCAGATTAATGCCACTTATAGCATAGTAGTCAAGCACTATGGAACCATAAGATCACATCGGCAGACCAGGCTTTGTTCAATAAATAAATAAATAAACAACCAATTCACAAGGCAGTTTTTCATGAGATATTTGGCATGCTAGTGAGAGTAATCAGAGAATATAGACATAAACAACTGTTTTCTACTCATCCCCTCTCTTTTTTTCCTAACAAACAAGACACTGAAAGAGTGCTCACTGTCACTAAACAAATCTAACAATTTTTACAATGCAAGTACTAAAATTTGGGGGTTTATTCATAGATAGAAAGGCAAAGGAAAAAAATTGACAAATAAGTGAAGCTCATACAGACTCTCTTACACAAAGGCTGACTGTCCCATGTGACAAGTGCAAGCAGAAAGGGCCCATTCTCTAACATTCTCATCTCATACATTCTCTAACAATCACAGCTGAAATGTATCTTTAGGAGCCTGATCTTAAGTTCAGCAGACTTTCAATACACTGCTCATTCTGCAGAACTCGTATTTCTGGGTTCTTTTTTATCTTCCCAGTTTATGCAATAGACCAACTTAATCTGATGCTAGAGAACACCAGAGTGAGGCTGAAGACACACTGAATGCTGCCTTAAAACACCACCTCTTTACAGACAAGAATTAGCTTTTTATATATATAAAAAAAAACCAACTAAAAAACCAAACCCAAAACAACTTGCGCAATCCCAGCAACTCCTGTTTACACAAGAATTCCATCAAGCTAAGAGGCCAAAGCTCACAGTTTGTGGCACATCATCAGAGCATCTAGCTATTTTTGCTTTATTTCTCAGAAATATTTCAATTGCGAAACGTCAGCATCAGCTATGATACTTGACACGTTCCAGAGCATCATCGATACATTGTAACTCCTCACTCAGACTCTGACAGCACAGCCCACGCTGTTGAACACTGCTCATGATACAGTACATGAACACGTGTCCTCCCACCCCACAATCCTTTATTTAATCACAAGCCTCCTGTCTGAAATGCAACTATGTTCTTACAACACAAACCATACAGATTAAAATCCATTTCATCTTGAGAGAGAACGATTAAAGGGGTTTGTAAGCAAGTCAGCTCATCAAACAAAAATATCACGGTACTTTATTTCATGGCTAACTCTTGCTATGTCTTTATCAGGAACAAATCCATACTTACCTACTTGAGTATCTTTAGCACATAAAGTGCTTGTCAAGTGTCAAGCTCTGAAAGGGATTTCCCATCCCCAAACCTGAACTTTAAACCAGTAACCCAAATCATACAGCAGATCTTAACCACAGAGCCCTACTAATTTCAAAATCCATCTGACCAGGCCACTGATACCAGCTCCTTATACTGGTACACAACAACTTGAACAAGTACAACAGAATTTCAAAAGTACAAGTTTTTAAGCACTACACTTTCTTAAGAAACTGCCACAGTAAAATAGCTAGATTTCTGTTCTCTTTCAAAGCACTAATGACAACGTCACTCTCAATAGACATATAATCTAAAGCACTAACAACTCTATCTGTACATTTTGAGATCTAACCCAGTTGAGCATTGAAATAAAAGTAAAGCAACAGATAAAATAAGCAGCATATTTAAGTGAGATAAAGAATATCCAGGAAGAAAAGCCACATTGAGGAATCATGAATTAGTTATAAAAGTTGACATAAGTCTGAAGATATATACTTGTTAGAAAGATCTTAAGCACACTGGTCTATGATAAAGATTAGCTTCCTCCATTCCACAATTATTACGGTTTCATCTGCCCTGAAGTGACAACAGAAAGCATTCAGATGGCAAAAGGACTATGAGTGCTTATAGACTTTCTTCTATGTAAATAGCACACTAAAACCTCATGTCATATTTCTGATCCAGCAACAAATACAAATTAACTCTATCTACATCAGGTAACCAATATAACTGATTAACTGTTACTGTTAGTAAGCACATTTACATGATCAGGTGTAGATACTCAGTAAAGCAAATATAGATGATACTAAAAAAGGGTTATTACTGAACCTGGTCTAACAGTTCCCTCCTCTCCACCTGTCTCACATCTTACCTCAAAGGTATCTGTCAAAAAGCTCAGAAACCACAATCATTGGATCGAACTCTTCATAACTCATAAAATTACTTCAAAATCTTCAATCCATGCTTGCATATATTACTATTACTCTGGGCATCAGATTTATCTAGCCTAATACTTGGACAGACATGAACCAAGAGATGATGTATAGTACAGCTGATCCTTTGCATTTAAACCTCCAGAGGAAAAATTTCCCAGTGCCAAGCACTAATTAACTCCCGAGAGTTGAACATATATAAGAATTTTGGTGAGACACACACTCTCTGGGACACAAATCCACCACAACTCTCCCAATAATTTAACAGGCTCTTAAGAGCTGTTATTGGAAATCACTGAAATGCCTTCTCTGGGCAATTTAAACATGTCTCGTACTGGGGCTTTGCATACGTCTACCATCTAAACAATGTGTTGAATAATCTCATCAAATGCATTAACAATCTATCTTCCCAAATATTACAGATTAAAAAATAGGTTTTAATAACCAGAGGCATTTCCTCTAAAGATATCAAATGTGGAGAAATAAAGCAGAAAAGACAATTTTCAGTAGCCTGAAGAGGTCAATATTGAAAAAAAATATATTGACATCCATGTGTGAAACTAAATGCTTTCCAATGCAAAAAGTGGCTTGTTCACCACAGAAATCTGTGGGCACAGAATAGCTCAGCAGTCCTTGACCTACAGGCTTACACACCTGCGATAAGGTCCACAGGTCATTCTTCAGACTTGTCACAGGAATTTGTAGACTCTGCTACCTGAATTCAACATCCGAGAGAAGCCCTTCATCTTTTTCACCGCTGTGAAAAATCAGTATTTCTGGGATCCAGCCAGTGAAGTCATGCAAAGACATAATACTGACAATTAATTATTTGCTAATCATGCCTTGGTTTCAGAATGAATACCACCAGAAATACTTCATTTATTCTTTTAATTAACATTAGACACTCATTGTTACAATTACAAAAATCTAATGCAGACAATTCCAGAAGACTGCCTCTAACTGGCAAACACTTTAAAACAAGCTGCATTTTGTATCTGCAACTTAAACAGATCATTCCACAATGACCATGCTATTCAGAGCTGATCTGCAAATGAGAAGTAAGTTCTGAATTTGAGAGAAGCCATATGGCAAAAATTAAATATTTTGGTGTCTAAATACCCATCATAGCTTAATTCAAACATATCACATTCTTCCCATTTTAGAGAAGTTAGATCCAGAGACTATTCATAACGGTAGAATTTCTCCACTGATTTTTATGGACAATGATCAGTGAATGAATTTTCTTGACAACAGTGTGACATTCCAAGGCTGCCTTTCGCCACAGAGCTGCCTGTATTTTCAGAACAGACAAAGAGACTGCATATTTCGTTTATACATGTACTTAGGCAAAAGAAAACATTCCAAAATATTTCAGAATGAATAAGACAAGTTTTATGTAAGCATCAGTATAATTTCCAGCCTTGCTTACATTTAAAGAGTTCTAAAACTTGAATATGCTGAATATAAAAGTTAAACATTTACATCCCAGTTGACAATGACCTCGTGTTAAATCACTGAGGAACAACAGAATGGCTGATGTTCCTACCAGCACGGGTTAGGACTGGATATGCTACCAAGTACATGTAGCTAGTTTTTTACTGGGCCATAACTAATGATCTGCCATACACTGTACTTTATATTTCCATAACACTGGCTGTCATCAGCATCTATTAGTAGAAAGCTGCAATATAAACATTTATAAAGCAGACACAATACACCAGCTTAACCATTAATGCATGTAATTGCTAATAGAGCCATATGCTGAAATTTCATCTCTCTTTACATTTAACTTTTATAACCTAGGCAAATCAGACAATTGTATAGCCCATAGCCTTCCAAAATTGCTTACTGAACAGAAAACTGGAATCAGCTGCCAGTTCAATTGTTTTTACAACATTCTAAATAAAACAAAGGAGGTCTATTGCCCTGACTTGTGAAAGAGCTCTAATGAATCCCAATTATAAAAGCAATTAGGGGATAAAATCTAACATCAGAGGCTTCTCCATAAGATATTAGCTCAATGACTGATTTTTTTTTTTGGTAAGCTAATTAGCCATGGACGTTGAACAAGAAACAGATGATCCAGAAACAATGATTCTGCAAAAATGTTTGCTGTCAAATCCCGCTAATAATTTAATCCCTATAAAATGTTTTTTAAAAAAAAATCACAAAAAAGGGCAATAACCCTAGCTTTCCAATAAGAATTCTATCTGTGACTGTCACATCCTTCAACTGTATTAACAGTAACAACTTATGAACATGAACATATGAAGTATTCCAAGCAAGCCAGGCTTCTGCATAGTTCTTACACTTCCAGTATTTACCAATATTGCCTCTGACAGAAGCTATATTGTTAATCAAATATGAGATAAATCTGCAGGGATTGAACAACAGGAAGACAGAAGGAATTCCTCCATAAGATAGTGAAGTTGCCTCTTCGTAAAAGAGCAGAAACCAGAGCACTCAGAAGCAGATGCTTCAGCTGACAACTATGTTTTCAAACGAGGCAAGCCTGGCCAGCAGCACAGCCCAGGAGAAGAAAAAGACTTTCAGTATTTCTGACAACTGACTCAGAAGTCCTCTATCACACCAGTCCAGTTTAAGGCCCTACCCTCTTAAAAATCTGAATGACTAGTTATGCTAGTCTCCCACGCTGTAAATGAAGTTTTGAGCAACGTAAATAATCACTCAAAAGTAGTAAAATGGCAGAATAATACTGTCTATGTGATCCTAATTGGGATTCCTTACATGTAGGAATAATGGCAGGATGTGATTGTGTAATGAAAGACTTTTTCGATAGGCTATTGACTCATTCAGTACACAAAATGGATGCTGTTCACCGAATGGACAACTTGTTTGATGGTCCATTGTAAAGCCCAGTGTATTATTTACTGCAAACTCCTCAAAGCAGAGTCTGAACACAGAGGGCACTCACAAGAGAAAGCTCTATGGCAGCTCTCACCAGAGCACTTTATGGTCCACAAACTTCAATGTATTTCAAAACTCAATTTCAAAAATAGCATTGTCCTTATTTTACATTTAGTCACTGTGGCAATTCAACATTATCAAAGAATTCGAGGTCGCAATCTGAAATTATTTCATCATCAAACATTTAGCTGCCTACTCCAGTGATAGGTAGTTTAAACTCAGCTACACTCGAACACTCCATTCAACTGATTTGCTGTGGGTGCAGTAAACCCTGGCAGAAACTACAGAAATTCTCTGCCAAGGAAAAGTGTGTCTAAGCCCTCAGGTGTTATTTTCTAAAGAGCTATAAAATGTGGAGTACTTTATGTTCAAGGCAAGCTGCTCTTGATTTCAGGTATAAGAGTCAGCACTTCCTCAAATCAGAGCCAAGACCTGAAGTCAAGTATTCCTAACATCAGCAAAAAGCATACTACAGCATCTTGACCAGTATCAAGTAGGAAAAACAGGGAGAAAAATCTCATTCTCTGGAATAATATTTGATTGGTTAAGTTCCATTTCACGCTCTGGAGAGGGCAGTAAGTTTTCAAGGACAAAGTTCTGTCTTCCCATCATACACAAGACTAACGCTTTCTGTTCAAATCCCTTCCAGCATCTTTAGTGCTTGTTCTCCAGTCTGGCTGAATAAATTCCTTCCCTCTTATGCCCCATAATTATCGTGATTCCCTGTCCCTCCTCACTTACAGAAAATCCACACAAAGGCTCCTTGGCCATTTTTAATATCATCTCAGTTTACGGTCTCTGCCTTTTTAACCAAGAAGTCTAAATTTTGCCTTAACTACCAGTTCCTCACATGATATCTACCTCCTCTGAACAGATACTCTATCTTCCCAATGGACCTTGCTTTTCTGTTCCCCTCAAAATTACTATCTGATCTAGTACTGGCTCCTAGTTTAAGTTCTCTTTTCCTCCCAGCTCCAGGCTGTCTTAAGATCTTAATCCAAGTTATCATAGAATCACAGAATCATTTAGGTTGGAAAAGACCTTTAAGTTCATCGAGTCCAACCATTTGATCTCTTTCTGACTATAGGCCCAGTTTCTCCACTTTGGTATGGAAGAGAGAGGCAAACAGGTGACCTCTAGCAGCCCTTTCCAAATTATATTGTATGATTACTCCAGATATGAACCTGAAAAAAATGTTGGTATATACAGATTAATTCTGCAAATTTCCTAAAATCAAAAGTAGTAGAAAGCATATCCCCCGTAAAGAATTGCTAAGAGAAAAATGATACTACATGACAATAATTCATTACAAGTTTTCAGAGAAGACATTTCTAAGATTTTATAACTAGGACCAAACCATTTTAAATTAAAGTTTTACAGAGTTCTACTTTTTTTACTTTTCTGAATAGACTTTTTTTTTTCCTTTAGTAATATAACTCAAGTAATAGGCCAGAAAAGTTAAGAGTTTAGTAAAAGGTCATGTTAAAAGTAGCATCCTATACTGGAAAGTGTGTGGCAATCTTAGTAAGTAAAATTCTATCATCTGCATTGATGACGTGCACATGCCTACCACTGCTAGTAGAGAGAATTCATAACTAAAATTATTATCTAGTCTCAGTCTATTTTGTAGACCAGCTATGGTACACCGTAAGATGCTTCTAGAATAACAAGTATATATTCGATCACAAAAACCAGTCACACAGTTCAATGAAAAAGCGGTTTCTGAAAGTTGCAAATGAAGTTATAGAGTATGAAAATTCATTTTTGAGAAGCCATACCATGAGACAACTAATGCTGTGATCATACATTACTGTTCCATCAGCAATAGATCCGATTTAAGAGCTTGCCACTCCTGCTAAGGCACTCCAGTCACTACCTTCCCTTACTGTAGGTTATTAGTTGACCCTTTAGGTACACCAATTCCAATGTTTTTATAGCCATATTCTTATCCAGCTTTTTAAAAACATTAAAAATACAGACGTGCAGTGCAATAATTTAACCAATTTCCCAAGGTAATCAAGAGGCCAATGCACACATTTTATAAGTGTTTTTTTCAATATTTAGTTTGAGGTAGTTAAAAAAAACAAAACCAAAACATTGTTTGCTTTCTGTTACAAAGTAAATAATTCAAGTAAATATTTTCTCTTCAGCATTTTCACATATTTGAAGGATAGCATATTTGTGCTTTGTAGAAGTATCTATTCTTAAAAATAGTACAGCTGTGTTTGTGTGCAAATCGCAAGCCAACTACCTGAAATACACCAATACTCATGGCTAGACCTCCCTCACACCTCCTCCCTCCCATCTCCCAAATCAACATTTTCCTTCCATTTGGCACACACAGCAAGCTCAAACTATTCAGTTCAATTCAAACAGTCTGGGAGCATGTTTACTTACACATGTACACAGACCTTTAAAAAAAAATACCACCCCATAGAGAAGCCACATCAAATCCTTAGGCTACTACTGATAGAGAGCGAGTCCAAAGCAAGCATCGGGCAATACGGAAAGAAGTTTTTACATGAACCCTCAGCCTAACATGCAAACTCTTTTTCCTCATTAAAATTTCAACCTACTAGCTAATATGAAAATGAACCTAAAGACCTCTCCCAACATGTTACAATAGCTTATGACTGAGTAAATTACTCCAAATACCTTACAACACAAGTGCTAGAAAATCTAACACGACTCTAACAGTAATACTGTCAAGAAGCTACAAAAAGATTCTGACCATGCTCATGTACTAAGAACAAGTGATGTAGAGGCAGCCAGACATTGCACCAAGAAATACAGAAATATAAATGGAATAAACAGATGGGCAGGAATAAACAGGCGCAACATGGAAACTGGAGATTTCCATAGTTGCCTTTCAACATCCTGATGGGGCTGATGCCACGAATCTTTGAATACTAACCAACCCATGTGACCTCTGAAACTTCACACTGTTTATGACCACCTTATCATGTCAAACACTCTCCTGCTCCCAAATTGCCTTAGAGTATATTAAAGCCTGATAACATGACTATGGAGGTATACACACAGTATTTCTGGCATGGAGCTGCCTCCCATCTGGTTTGCTCAAACTAGAAGCTGATGTACTCAGATTTGTCTGCACTTATCAGTGTGTATGTTCTATAAGCAAGTTCATAACCTGAAGCACAGGACTGTACAATTTTTCTTAATTAAGAAGACTCTCAATAGAATCACAAAAAGTCATTATATGTATTTCTACTTTTTTCCTACTTCTTTACTCCTGTTAAGCCCCTGCTGTCCATGTTACACCTACTGCAATGAGTGTCAGGGTTCAACAAATAGAACTAAAAATAGACACATGAAACAAAGCACCACATGCACTATTAAAAACTCTGGCAGCTATTTAAAGATATTAATTCCAGCAAAAACCTTTTGTATAGTGTAACTGTATGTTCTCCAACAAACCTTAGTCTATGGACATAAACAAACAATTCAAGAAGCAGTAAAAAAAGACAAAACAAAATTTGGCTTTGCTGCTTTGCTGATCAAAATCTTTGTAAGATACACCCCACACACAACCATCCACCTTTATGAAACTGCAGACTACTCAGATTTATGTTAACAAAGGCAACTCCTTAAATGAATCACAACTACCTAAGAATTATGTTAGCCTGTTCGTTATTGTGGACTATACACAATAATGTACTTGCCAGCCAGCATGGAAAGATACTTCTGTTACTCATGGATTATATAGAATAGGACTGCAAATTCTGGATTTATAAAAATCAAGTCTTCTCCTTTTTGAGGACTGCATGTTTTTTATTGAAGCTTACAAATATGACAAGCCACTTTGTGTCTGTACCAAAATTAACATGTCTAATATTCAGTCAGAGTGGTTCTCAGTGTTCTTTGGAATCAGGCTCTTTTGGGCTAGTATAAATTAAGCGACTTAAACACACTACTTGTCATAACTAATAAATAATTTTTCAAAGTAGTCAGGATGAAGGTGATCAAGTATTAAGTCAATATCAAGTAGAAATATTGAAACTTAACACTTTGCTTAACTTTAAAAGGTATCTACATTTTAACTGAAATGTTTTTGACAGTAATAAACAGTTCAGCTAGTCATACTGATAAAAGGTATCGAGAACCCTTCATTTAAGCTAGTGAAAGAGTTAGAGTGAGAGTTGAAACAACAATAGAGCACAAACACATGCCATTACACTGAGGAGGTGGGGAGATGTTGTGCTACATAGAGTAAAACATGGTAGTCCTGTTTCAGGGCGAGTGTCCCTGAGGTGCTACGTAGATTTGGATCCTATGCAGAGAAAGAGGCAAGTCTCTCTTCTGAAAGCAAAGATAATCCTGGAATGGGTAGGGGGGAAAGCCCTGGGTATGTATTAATGGTAATCACTAACTTGTGTCATCTGCCCATATAGGATATAATATGCAGACAGACTTTAAAATATTTTCTGTTTCCAAGCAATAAATATAAACTCAAGCTTTGTGAACAGCTTAACCGACTAAATGGATGCAGGTGCAGGAATCTTAAAGGAAAAACCTGTATTTCTCTGCCACCAATTTTCCAGTTTGTCACATCAAAACACCTGATTTGTTCACTAGTGCAGTTTAAGCTACGGGTTGTGTTTAAATCTTTGCACCACAAGGAGATCTTTCATCACGTTCTTTACATTTTCAATCCAGAGGTCTGTACGATCCCATGTATTCTCCCTTCACAGATGTCACCACACTCAATGTGTATTTTAGGGCTGGAAAAGCAGCAGGACACTGCACTGCCAGTTGATTGATACTATTATTTCTAAGTCCAGGATGTCAGGATTAATGCATTCGTTCTACAAAAAAACCCTAGGATTATTGCTATGACAGAAGCCTATAGCAAAGACTTATTTTTACTTGAATGGTTGTTTTCTCTTTCAACTTGAAAAATGGAAAAAAAATACTTTAAGCATATTGGCCCTAATAGTTACCGTAAATCTATAGAAAGGCTTGCTGAAACTTGTGGTATTATCACACTTGCATCTTAGGAGTCTTACTCATTATTTAGATCAGCAGTGTATTCCAGTTAAAATTATACATAGTGTTTTCTTCAGGACATTTGTCTTTCTCATCACAGAAGACAAGAGAACAATAATAGGAAAAGCCTCCTTTGTAAAACATATTAAGTATTAAAAAAATCACAGGAGGTTAAAATCGTTACATGACATCATTGCAATGCAGCAGATGAAGGGAAAACTATTTTGAACAGGATTCATCTTTTGATCCAGAGGAGAGCATCAGATCGTATTTAACCCAAGAGGTTTTGGTACATTTTTGTTTTTATGATCTACAATCTGCATCATATCTTAAAAATCAGTTTAGAAGTCTGGGGATGCGGAGAGTCACAGAGTGGTCACAGGAAAAGAGTATTTATGAAACACGGTAGAGAATGAAATTGCATCCTTGGTTAAAATTGCAGAGACATGCAATGGCAATGTAATGGCACTTCTATCGAAAAAGCCATAAAAGACAGAGACATGAAATCCAGTGTTTATGAGTCACACTTATTCCTTGTTTTCTCCTGAGGAATCACAGATAGGGATCAAGCACAATGACCAAATGTGGCTGATATTCCTTCAAATCTCAAATTCAGTTATCACTGACTTCTGTAAATGAACTGGGAGATGCAGAAAGACATATGCATGCAGTTTCAATGCAAGAAGAAAAACACTAAAGTGATATTGAGATGTAGAAATTAGCAAATAGGACTGTGAGAATCAGCGATCAAGTCCAGCATTTGCAAGGTTAACAAAAATGTGGTGGAAAAATAGAGATATAGAGGGAATAATGGGGAATATTAAAAAGAAAAAAAAAACAGCAACTAAAACAAGCAACTGTCATGTGAAGAAAACACATGAAAATAAAACTTAATGCTTTAAAATGTTATCCAATTAAAATGAATCACAGGAAGGAAAAAATTCCCTCCAAGCACAGACAAAAAATTAACAAGGACCAAACAATAAACAGCAGAAGTAATATACAGGAAAGCTACCTGTCGAACAAACACAGCTGATGAAGCAACCCTGGGAAGCTTCCCAGTAAAAGACAGAAGAACCTAAAATTCTTTCATGTAATAATAACCTTCAAAGCCTCTAGACAGATAGCTGCTTGCAAGGGGAGAACAGACAACAGAGACAACACACAAGATTTCCAACTCCATTAGTTTTTGTTTTAATTTATAGAGAGCGCTAAAGCATACCAAGCTATAAAAAAACCCACAAAAGTATATACAAGAAAAAAACCTGGCAAGTCTGAATCTTGGGCACATAGAGAGAAGGGTCATTTAGGACACTGTTGAACAAAGAATATTTAAATGACATCTGAAAAATAACTCAACTGGGATCATAAGCTTTTCCTTAAAAAAAAAAAAAGAAAGAAAAAAAGAAAAAATACACAGAACACAACCAAACATACTATCCAGTTTTTTAAAGCCATCCAGGTTTCTGGAGGAATTTGCACAAAAAAAATTAACTGCAAATTCTGGTAGCATATGGAATGCATAGAGAAGTTCTTCAAGCCAGTAGAAGACATCTACAGCAAACTGAGAATTCCCACAGAAAAATGGGCAATTTGATTTACACCCCACCCCAAAAATCTGGAACACTGAAGAAACTGGCAAAAAAAGGAAATTCATGTATACTGTACATATATTGGATGTGTCATGCCAATTCTGCTAAAGCACAATTAACTATGAATGAAAGATTGTGTCTACTGAAAAAGCAGACTGAAGAGGGCTAAAATGAAAGTTTCAGGAAAACATAATGTGATAAAATGTGATAAAAATAGAAAAGAAATAATAAATAATAGAAATTATTGACTGAACTGCATGAACATGATAAAGAACATTAAATTTCACAATACTGTGCACCTGTAAGGCCACCCCAAAATAACGTGCTAGAAGGGTTTCATCCAATATGGCAGGGCTTAATGGATAAATTTTCAAGAGCAAGAAAAAAATCTTTTCATCAGGGGTTTTATTACCGATAACTGTCACTAAAAGTCAGCAGACTTCAGGTGATGAGCAAGAATCCATTGTTTCTGCCACACCGCTCTCCAACCAGCTACCCGTCTTCCTCAGGGACACTAATGTCAGTCTCTCTTTTCTAACCATTCATCAGATTTTGTGAAATGTGTAAAAATTTTATTGGAGCAGGCCAACAAGTTCCAAAATCATTGCCAGGGAGAGAGGCAAAAGGAAAAATGGGATTACTCTGTTGTAGCCCAATTCCACTAGAGACTAGTGGAATAATGAAAATAATCAGTTTAAATAGTCTGCCTTCATTTTCAAGATCAACCAGTCCCTTAAGCACCTTAAGAATCCTTCTCTATTCAAGCAGCAGCAACACCATCAACTGTAAAAAGATCCTCCGAAAGGCAATTAAGCACTGGCATGTTCTGTTCTATGTTACCATAAAACTTACAATAGTGGAGATTCAAAGTCAAAATTGTATCTTTAGCTATAACTTATTTTATTTGGGGGTGAGCAGGGGCGCCACCACAATAGTCACTAGATAAGTCAGAACTACCACATCGTTTGCTCTGGCCTGAAAAGCTATCAGCCCATAAATCTAGTCTACAGCCTATGAATCTCGTGTACATGGTAATAGTATACATAACGATATTCACCCTCAATTGATCTATTAAACAGTGACAATAAGAATATTAGCTCCCACTCTACAGAGATCAGTATTCACCTAATTCCAATTTAATAGCATGAAACAGTAGTCTTAAATAAAAATTATTCTTAATCTTCTATAAACATAGGAAATCTGGGACCAAAATTCTGCAAATTAACTTCAGACGCTTCTGAGTAGTTCTGATGAACAAGGATGAATGAAATCAACACGACAGCTATAACTGGAGTGCCATAGAAATATGCATTTTTTGCCATGAAATTCAATCGACACAACAGACAGTCAGCCTGATGGTTAACATGATGCAATGTACAACACCATAAAGGTTAGATTAAGACATTCTTGGTATTTTGACATGGAAAGAGCACTGAATACACAATACTTATTTTCTCTAAGTGATAAAAGACTATTATGTTAGTAACAAAAATATGGAAAGAAAACCATCAACCTTACTTCTTTAAGTGGTTACCAGGGCCAATCAAGGAAGTCTGCATTTAAAAAAGAACAAGAAATCGAAACAAAAAAGAAAACAAGTTAAAAAGATTCTCAAATTCTGTTTCTTTTCTATAAAATCAGTGTTCTGCTACATTCAGAAGTCAATGCATTCTCCATTTTAAAGGTAGGTAAAAGCCAAGGAAAAAAAGCTTTTGTGTTTTTTCTGATAGACCTCAGCAGAAAAACAAAACAATCCTCCCTAATACACATGCCTAGGAACCTGAAATTTATGACAAAGCTAAATAAACTGGATATAGTAACAACAAGTTTTATGTTTTTCCACAATACAGCATTGTTTATCCTCACTTGTTAAAGTGGTTGTGCCTTGAGAGTAAAAAACTACATCAATGAAGGCCAGATAAACTATGTTTATATGGATGAATCCGTTCTGGTCAGGTCAGTGATGAACTACACTGCAAGCAGTGAAAAAACCTGTGTACGTTGAACCAAAGCTCACAGCTTAGCTTCTATCTACTTCGAAAAGCAACTTTATTGCATCTTACACTGTTGCTCCACAATCAGACTGAACACGTGTAAATGGACCTATTCCTCCCGCTTCCCAGTTCTTGGTCATACTTGATCCAGTTCCCAATGCCATATTGTAAATACCCGAACCAGTACCCAAAGAAAGGCGCGTCAGGCAGGAAAAGGGTGGCAACTGATAGACAAAGGCTCCAACCACCATTTCAGCAGCATCGCTGCCGTCTCAAACGACTTACAGAACTCCAGTGTGAACGTCCAAACCAAGCACACTCTGAGAAACCAAAGCACAGACACAGCCAGAATTCACACATCCATAACAAAACAGAATTAGTAACCATATAATTGCAGTGATTCACAATGCAGTTTTTCCACATATCAGCTGTTGCACTAGCCAATACTTTGCCATATATACCTACAGGTTTTCCTGATATCCACCTATCAGGGCAGACTCAAATGAATAATTGACACATTTCCAGATAAGTGACAAGATAGCACAGAGCCCTCCCTCTACCCTTCACCCCTCCACAATGTAAGAGGCTGTTAATAAGTCGCCTTCTCCAGACATGTTACAAATATGCCTTTGAGCTGCAACATCTCTTTAAAGATCTCGCCTTGTAAAATGTTCCTTGGTACATAGTGAAATGCAAGTTTCAGAAATCTATCAAGATATGTCAAGATTCAAAGAAAGTTAGCTAGCTAAGAAGAAATACACTTCATTCTACCTTACACAAACAGTGCCTGGGACTTACATTTGTATCACATTTAAAAAGCAACCAAACATAATACACAATCGAATACTGCTGTCTGGGGGAAGGGGAAAGTATTTACACCATAAACAGACTGGATAAAATTATGCAGAAGTACACATACCTCGCAGCAAGCACAAGAAACACCACAGTAAATAACATACACAAATACTTTTCAAGAGCATCTGGCAAAATTCACCATAATGAATTCAAAATATTCAAAGCAATTATTTCCAGCCAACCACTTATTTCTTTCAGAACTGAGATCTTTAGCATTTTAGTATGTTCTTTACTGTCAAAGCATATTTCTTCAGCAGTTTGACATTTTTTTTCCCCTGCCATTTGGCTAAGCAACTAAGAACTTTATTCAGCAAAAGTAACTTCCAGACGACCTAGCAAGTGGAATTGATTTGGATTAAATAGCAACAGATTATTTCAGTGTTTAAGCAGCCATGAGCATGCCAGTAACATAACACATCTCAAATATATTCCACTAATCTTATTAAGTATGCTTTTATTTATCTTTCACTAAACATCTATTTTATGGTCCATTTCTTCATACCTTTTAATCATTGCTCAGTTACAACGTCAAAACACTTGAAATCCCAAATTGAAAAGCACATGGAGTCACAACACAGATAATTCTCTGAGTAAGAAGTACATAAGGGACTGCTGTGGAATCATTAGGGTTTATGACTATATGCATATTTACTGTTTTGCATATTTACTATTTTGCATATTTTACATGACAGATTTGTTACAGTTGAAAGCTTTCCCTTCAGGCTCTTTTAAAGAGCCACATCTAGGCATATCCCACAAAGTTGTCTGAGGAAGGCATAACAGAACTGTCCTTAATGATTTTTTTGAGGATGCAAAGGCAAGAGAAGGGACAAGGAAAAAGGAAGGAAAAGGTGTGCATGCAGGAGAGGGAAACTATACATCTAGGTTAGAGCTGAAAGGATTTAAACTACACTTAAACTAAAAATCTCGTCAGCTTTTGCTTGCTCAGCTTTTGTTTATTTTTCTGACTTACTACTCAAAGTTCCTAGATCCTAATCAAGCCTAACAATGCTACAGAGGAAACGCAACTCCAAAATGGGAAGAGGGAGACAATCTTATTTAGGAATTCTTCATAAGCCGTAAAACTATAAAAACTCAGGATATCCTCCAAGAATGCTAAGAAAAATGCTACATAATAAAGCACAATATCCTTAAGTCATCAAAATATGACCTGGTCCTGAATATCAAGAGCTTAGATGATGACTGTTCTGATATTGAACTTCTGTTTGAGGTATCCCAGATTCCTCCAGGAGTGGGGTCTGGAAAGAAGTTAAGGTTCAGGCAACAAGTATCACAGATGAGGAAATTCTTAGAAATATCAAAGAATCAGTGACCAAAGATATCTGGATACACGGAGTGTATGAAACACACAGCATCTTTGCAAAAAATCTCTGTTGTCAGAGAGCCTCCATAGAAAGAAGCTTTTTACTCCATTTTAAATCATCACCTTGGCCAGCAAAAGGAGCTACACATGTTCCACTTCATCAAAAGTCTCATCTGTTAGCACTTCAAAATTGTTCAGTTGCCCCACACATTACCATCTCATCTGTATTAGCTCTCTGACATTTTCTTCATCTGGCTTTGAATAAAATACGTAAACAAATGATGTTGCATCTATTTTTATCAATTTTTAGTGACTACATTTCTTTCTTTAGAGATCTAAAAGTAGAGACTACATTGCTGCTTTATTTATGAAATTCAGGAATTTAAAAGTAAACAAAATAGACTAATATGGGAGTAAAATTCACATAAAGAAAGACATTTTGTAAATGCATTCTGGTTCAACAAAATAACATTTTCTCTTAGGATATCCTTTATCCTATTAGGTTCAAGCTTGGGACAAACAAACTTAAACCTTTAAGTAAGCCTCTGCAAATTGTTCACTAAAGCATGTCAATCTTTTCTGAATCTGAGACTGGTTTTAGACTTCATAGCGCAAATTATTCTACATTTTAGAGACAGATAAGATTGAAAGCCATCAGTTATACTGGGAGCAAGTTGTAGTATGTGTATTAACATGTACATGTTAAGCTTGCCATCAAATACAAAATGCTCATATAGAATAGTCTATATAATATAAACTGCCTTATTTCTTAATTATCTATTTTAAATACATAGCTACATGAAGCATGGTACCATGGCATCACATTATTGCTAAGCAGTCACCCCCTCCTTCTCCCCCTCAGAAAACCCAACACCACAAGAGAAAATCCAAACAGCGTGATAATTTTACATCGACTGCTGCGGATAATGACCAGCCATTCCCTGCTGCATTTGTGCAAGACTGCAAAGTAAACATACATATTACAGAACACTGTGCATTAAAGCAATTGCTCAAAAGTATAGCACACTATCCTTGCCTACCGTGATATAGAGATCCTCCTTCCTTGCAGCAGCAATGTCACTTGTGTAGTAAAATCATTTTTGCTTGGCCAATCAGTTCCAAAGCAAAGCAAATACTAGCACTTTTCTAAGAGAAACAATCAACAGTGCTGTCAAGCGCACTTCAGTTTCCTGACATTACCGTGATTCCTATGTAGACTGTGCTTGCTCTGTGAATTTTCCACGCGAGCAGATTTGCCACATCTGTAGCCATCAGCTGTCTCATCCCAGTCAAAACCAGTAAAAAAGAGCCGCTGACCACAGCCAACATAACTGCACTGACAGTTGTGGATATTACCAATGCAAGCACATTATTCAGTACTACACGGCTGAAATGCCAGCTAATGATTTGGATTCAAGAGTTACTCTTCATATAGAGAAAATTACTAATACAAAATCAGTCTAGCAGTTTAATAGCTACATTCAATATCCCCATAAAACATGGGAAATGAAACTGAGACCTCTGGGCAAAGTATTTAATTTTTAAAGAGAAAATAATAAATAGCTTATATGCTTTTCTAGTTTACATTTGCTGTTAATGACAGACTACTTGTGACAAACATATGAGATTGCAAGTCAGTATGGCCAGGTTAAAACGCAGCTTGCAGTTTCTGCTATCTTTCAGCGCAGAAGCAATAGTCTTCGAGAGAACTGAAGCTGGGAGCTACGGAGTTCCCAAGTGCCCTCTCCCAGACTGGCTGGTTTCTTAAGAAGTACGATTTCAAACCTCTGGTGACTAAGCCAGAAATAGAGCTCCCATCACAGCATGGGATGGGAGGGAAGGTTGTAGAATCATTTTTACGAGTTGGAATGCTTCTAGGTGAGTTCTTTTGCTCTCCAAAACAAACTAATATGCTTTTTAAAAAAAAAAGTAGAATCACCCGTGGAGAGCTGCACCAAATTATAAGGATAGCAAGAAATTTAATGAGAATCCCAATGTTTTTAAGTAGCTGTGTAAAAAAATGTTACTTTCTTTACATCCTGCTTTCCCAGCCATGGACTTTGGCCCGACCCCATTCATGCGTCGCCTTTTAGCTTACCAGTACAACGCACTACATAAAAACATGTGTGAAGACAAAACCAACCTGTTACTGAGAAAAAACAACCACAAACTTTCATTACAAGAGGATGTATAAAGCACTGCATTGGTAGTTACACATGAGCTGCTTTATCCAGTTAGGTGAAATCTGGAAATTATCGCTTTCAAGAACATTAGCATTATACACACTAATGCTGCAGTTTAGCAGTGTTGACATACTGCATTTCACACCACAAAACACAGCAGAAGCAAACAATTAAGTGCAATTACTGTACGGCACAGAAAGATAAGAGAATTAGTAACAGCTCCAGCTGCAAAATTTCTTGGAAAAGTATTTCTTCCATCCAAAGCCTATTTGCACAACAGGACAAATTGAATATTAATACAACATATAACTTACAAAATTAGTAATGGAATTTTTAGGCTGCTTGAATCAAGAAAAAGATTGTACTAATCTCTGATGTTAAAGACCTTTGTGTTTATAAATCCACAGTACACTCTGCTTTAAAGCTTACACATGTGAAACAGATTAAGGGGCACAATGGTGGGGGTTAGTCTCTCAAACTACTTGCTCCTGGCTACATAGTCCCCTGCTACTATTTTCTGTCCCAAGTAAAGATTCAGCATCATATTATACCATACAGATTCACCTCTCACTGTTACTTATTACTTTGTTTTAACAAGTTTTCTCACCTTACTTTAACTACAGTAACTCTAAAATAGGTATGACTTGTGCATACCATACCCTGCAATATGAAACCACCATTTAGCTGTAACCCCACCTGTCCACTGCTTTGGAAGTGATGGTTCTGTCACCTTATCAATTGGGAAGCATAAGAAAAAGATACGCTATCAGCTAATATTTTCAGCTCTAGCATTGAATCTCCTTTGACTTCAGCACATGAACAAGCAGTTAGAACCATCAGCAGAGGCCTCTTCATTACATCTGAATATAAACATGGATGAAAATGAAGCCTTTGACTAATATTTTTCTCATTTAAGATTGAAGCGTGTATCAGCAGAAGCTCAGACACAGTGGTGCCATCATTCATGATTTTAGGGCACGTCTCACAAGATCTGGTTTTCTTGCAGACCCAAATCCTAAAATTTTGAGCTTGTCTTAAAAAACCAATCAAAAAAAAAAAAACTGTTTTCAATATAAAATAAGTTTCAGATCTACGTAGTTGCAAAAAAAAAAAAAGCCACTTTAAAGAAGGAAAACAATACTAAATGTTAAAAAAAGACAAAGCCTATATTATTTTTAAACTCATTATTTTATGATTTTTTTGCTAGGGAACCTGACTCATGATCTTTGAATGCATACGGCTGCCAACACAGCATGTAGGAAGAAAGCATTAGAGACAGCACATATCTGCACAGCAAGGCATTTGGAAAGATGGTCCGGACAAACGTTAAGAAAATAGGTTTGAGGACACACCAAACTTTTTTAAAACAACTCCTAATGTAATTGGCATGCAAAGATGACTGCTGTTCCAAACAACATTTTGAGCTGTGATTGCAGGAAAAATCATTTTTTATTGGGAACACAGTCCTTTATCTAGGCTCATTACCTCACTTCTGTTATAGTTTCCAGAAGATTTCACAACAGATTAAGAAAAAAATGCTGTTGTTTCAAGAGGGATCTTATTTAAAATTTGTACACACACACAAAAATAAAAGGTCTCAACCTGACAAAAGAGAAAATATATTGATTAATATTAGGAGTACCTTTAGGCATAGGAAAAACAATAGTTACACAGGGCAGCAGATAGAAATTGCCAGCACTAGCAAAATAGCTACTTGCCAAAGCCCAGATGGCACAGATTGCAGCTGCGAGGAAACCAGCTCTCCCAGCAGTCTCCCTGCCACAAGGAGAGTTGCAGGACTGAGGTGAGAATGGGCAACCACCTCCCTTCCCAGCCTTTCATCTAGTGGAAGCAAAGTTTGATTTTGCACAGGCTGCTGGGAACTCTGGAAAAATTTTTAAGGGCTACACAGATCTGGGCTACACAGATCTAGAGTGTCCTAGATCACTTGGAAAATGTAAGCAAAATGTTTAAGCTGCTAATGGCCCTAGAAGGAGCTGAAGATCTAACATCGGCATTTAAAAGGACAAAAATGAAAATAGAATAGACAAATGTCACAGTAGGTAGTAGTCAGGATTCTATTTTGCACACTGGGTTACTACTGCATTTTGCCTTTGTCCAAGATTGCCCCCACTAAAACTAGGGGATGGAGAGAGCAGAGAGAGAGAATGAAAAAAATTACGTTAAAGATCTTGAATAGTTTCAGAGAACAGAAATATCCAGCAGTCCTTAAAAAACAATTTCACTTTATCTAAAAATAATAAGTAGAAATTTGAATGCAGTTTTAAAGTTTTCATGTTATTTTAGGGATTATGAGAAGATCAAAGCACCTGGGAGATTAGGCTCCTCTGTCCATATCTATTCCCAAGTACTGGAGTACCCACGTACCCTGCTCCACTAAAGCAATACAGCATGCTAGAAACAGCCATCAGACACTTTTGAATGCCAAAAGATTTGCCTTAAAAGTCATACATTTTTCAAAATAAAAGTATTATTTACTTACACTGGTCAGGATCTCTCTACAGCACAGGAATATCCAGAACATGTAAAGAATTTCCACAGATTACGGTTCTACTTTCTGGTGACAAAAAACCAAAATTTAGCAACAACTTCTTAGTTCCATAGAGCTAAAAAAAGTAAGATTGAGCCAGCTGCAGTCTCTGCTCCAACCAGTGCATTATAAAGAGAATTGTTTATCAAGTTACACTTGTGCAAACTCATGCAAGGCAATGGTGTTGATCAGGTATCACTGACAGAATAAACTGAAAACCATTTGACTGCACAGATGTTTCTGAATCTTTATAGTGCAAGTGAGATAGAAAATGGAAAAAAACCAGCTCAATTCTCAGAATAAAACCTGAATATGCAAGCTCGGAGTTAAACATGAAATATATGCAGTACTAACAAAGTGAGTAGAATATACAGTATATACTAATAAGCTGAGTAGGTCAGACTCTTCAATTAAAACAATAAACAGAACTTCCCAATGCCTGCCTTTCAAAATAGAAAAGAATTTTGCAGAAGTTAAAGAAATCCGGTATCTTCATCAAAGGGGCTTTCTGGTACTTCTTTGCCACATTATCAAGTAGCCTGTGCGAAACCGTAGGCGTTAAGAAGCCTGAGTTCTGCTTCTTGCTCCAGTGAAAGCTTACTGCTTACATGGCTGCGGGAAAGTCAGGTCTTGTCTCTTCTACAGAAATGTTGGTTTCATTAAGCCACAAAACTCTACATTCTCTCTTTCTTTGCCTAATATGTAATTACACCCCAAAAATTAAGTCATTTCAACGTAAGGAAATGATAATATTTTAATCCAGAGCACCCTCTTAGTTTGGTGATTAGAACATCTGCTTAAACTGTCAGAAGGGAGGAGGAATGAAAGTGTAAATTCTTTCCTGGGAATTCATGGTAAGTTTCCAGCTGGATAAGTTCTCTATTGAAATCCTGGATAAAAATCTATGTGGCAACATCACTTCCTTCTCTTGATGTTCAGTTTAGTGTAACAAACATGTTTTGAAACCATACAGCAATAGGAGGCATTTCAGATGACCTTCTGCTTATTAGATGAGGTGGTGCTGCAGCCTAGGTAGAAAGCATTTTTAAGACTTAAGAGCTGACCACTACTGACCACTCCCAGAGTTCTTTCTGCGCCCCTGGGCAAATGAAATGGCACAGACAAGGTCTACACTTGCATATCTAAGATGAAAAGGGTGGGCAATAACTCACTGTGATGCTACTACTGCATTCTGCCATTCCTGCTGGGTCACAGGTATATGCCTTGAGGACAGACCACAAAATGACAAGTGATTGAGTAAATGTAATACCTCCTTCCTCCTGCCCCTAACCACCACAGGCCATGAGTGAAAACCCAGATTAAGGCTACATATTAAATGGTAATAGTTGGCTATTCCACAACAGTAAATCCACAAAACAGTTTGATGTAGCATTTAAGTCATGGGGCACCTTCAGCGAAGCACTGACAGTGGGGTAGTGGGACTAACTGCATGAAAAAAGGGGGTTCTGATCTCAGGGATTTAGGAGATATCAGGAAGGAACTGACTTCCATTGGGAACAAGGATATTAACAAATGTATCTATGTGAAAAGTTACATATTGAAGGTAAAAGAACCAAAGAGAACGTTGTTAGGTAGCTATGCAGAGGCACTATGTGTTCTAGCAGGGACAGTGTTGGTTGTTCTTTCTGGGATACAACCTGATTCTCTAAAGGCGCTTATCCCTTCAAAAATCAGATTACAGTAAGGCAAAAAAGGGGATGGGGAAAATGTTTATTGGTGCCCAATTAGCGTATTCTTATGTAACAACTCTATTAAGTTATTAATTCAGGATTTTTTGTCTCAAGAGCCGATTTACTTGAAACACAGCCTCAACCTCTGCCATGCATTTCACCATTGACAGTAACTGAAAATTGTAAGGGAGCAGCGATTTTTGTGAAGTGAACCTGGTGGACTTTTCAGCTCTCGGTGCTCTACTCCCTCTCTTGAAAAAAATGAGAGAATTAGAATCCTGCCGCAAGTCATATTAAATATGTCAACGATTCAAGGATAAGGTAGTTAATTTTTTTGTTCTCTTTCAAGCTACCCCCAGTTCAAGCTGAAGTTGGCCTTTAATTATTTCATGTGTTGGTTCTAATTATTTTCTTACAACACGTTCAAGCAATACACTCTTGAGGGATTATGTCAAGGAAAAAACTAATTCTATAATCATAATACAAATGCCAGTTTATTGTATTTGACCTCTCAAGTTCTTCGTATAAGTCTTTTGATTATGATTTTTAGAGCATCCAGTAATATTTACAAATGTTGTATGAACACACCCATGCAGGCACACTTCTACTGAACCATGAGATGTAACCTTGTCTACAGGCAAGAGACTAACAAATTGTTTTAATGAGCTTGTAAAAGAAATTCTGAAACATCATATCAGGTGAATATTTTGCAGAGCAGCAGATGCACAATCTTTTAACTCTAAAAAGACCTCAAAAAGATTACAAAGTTGTCGCCAGAGACTAAGGAGGCAGCACCAATCGTTAGTTTCTGTAATACCTACTCTCATAGTCCACTCTTGTTAACTACATCTTCCTCCTTTCTGGTCCTCTAGTATCAGTTTTGTATTTTCCCGTGTGATTTAAAATGTTTTACACAGAACATCATAGTGTAGTTCACTGCTGCAATCTAGCATTTTCTTTTTTTTCTAGCATCAAAATCATTTTCATTTCTGTACTCATCACTCGCAAGACACATCCAATGCTAGCTGGATCACGTTTAAGACTGTCATCCTTACTTTCTAAGGCAACCTGATTTGTACTTGCTTCTGCTTATTTCCAGTCTCTTCTCACTGATATCCCTGCCACTGTAGCTCTGTTAAAAACACAAACCAAACTGTTCCCTTGCATCCCTTGACACTGTGCCGTAATTCCTAGGTTTTTACGCATAAATCACTCACTCTATTCAACCTCTTCACGTAAATATATACCTTTAAGGAGGCCTACAATCACTAACGCATCCATACACTTAAAAATAAAATGCGTACCAAAAACTGTAAGGCTAATAATCATGAAATTATTGCCCTTTTTTTGCCACTGTTTTGTTGTTCCTCTCCCTGAGTGCACATGGATAATCTCCAGATATCAGAGGTTGTCCCTGACATACTACTACACAACAAATCAATCAAGCAAATCTATAATTATGAGGCAAACTTTTCTGTTCATTTTGAAATTGCCATAAAAATAGAAGCTTGACCTTCAAAAAGATTTGTTTTTTCCCCTCAGGTGAATTATTTTGTCTTATTTTGATTATCATCATAAATGGCAGAGGTTTGAAGCTCTGAAGTATTGCTTATTACTACAACAACTGAAAGGCGCGACTAAAGTTATAAGTTAGTCTAATATGCAGGGGAAGAAAATCACAGAAAAGATAAAAGTATTTCTAGAAGGACAGGTTCATAGTTATTCACATAAAATGTAAAAATGGATGCTTATTTATATTTATACTAAGTAGACAAAATATATTGCTAAAACATTTTATATGTATCTACACACATTCAAAGCACCTTCATAATCACCTTCATGTATGTCTTGCTTTCCAGGTTTTTTTAAACACCTCTTTAGTTACATCTACATAAAGATGACTTTTTAAAAACTTGCAACTGCAATGCAACTGTAGGAACTGAAAATGTAAAAAGTGAGAGCTGATGGTATTTAAATTAGAAATGTAATGACTGTCTTAAGTTCAAAAAAGACCACAGAAATCTAGTTCTTTGGAAGGGGGCAAATTCCTTTGTATGAAGAATACAATTAACCTTTACGGGCCTTCGATTGACTCTTGGTGCCTTTCAATAAGTGGCAAGGATGGTGAAATTAAACGAGCAACATACTTTTCCATGTTCCTCCAGAGAACTATCATGCAACTTTCAGACCCCCTTAAACTGAGGATTTCCCCCCGAATCTCCCTCGCCCGACTTCAAGCCAGCGGCTGGAGCCCTTGCTCAGATTTCAGTTTTCTATTCCCATGATGATCCGACAAACTCCTCCAGTACTCCACCCTCCCAACACCCGGGTGCTCCACGGAGTTAAAATTAACTTGGTGGTTTGGGTTTGCCTACGAGTAGAAGATCCTCCCTTGCAAAACAATTGCGCGTTCATCAGCCTCAGCGGCGAGCTCGGCTCGCCTCCCAACACCGCCGAGCTGCCACGGCTAAGCCCTCAGAAGAAAAACAAAACCTTGCCTCAGATAATGGCTTTACTGTACTTACTAAGAAAAAAAAAAAACGGAATTAAAGGCATTTGATTATTTTCAGCCACTTGAAATTCAAAAAACCCTAAACCATGGCATATCGCATGTCCAAAATCCCTAAGTCCTTGAGGTTTTGAAGTTAGAGGAGAAAACCTCTGCAAGCTGCGCCCATCGCAAGTTTCGCACCGCGCCGTTAGTCTAATGAGCGCCGACACGGGGGCGACGGACAGGTACGGCCGCCAACAACCCACGGGCGCTGCCGCTTCCCGCAGGTGAGACCTGCGAAACAGACGAGCCTCGACAGGCGGGCCAGGCTGCCCCGCCGCCAGCCCCGCTCCGCTCGCCTCCGGGAACGAGCNGGCCCCGCCCCGCGGGGCTCTGGCGCGAGGCGGCCGGCACCACAGGCGTTGGGGAAGGCGCAGCCATGAAGTCACAGAGTAGCCGTCGGTGACGCCGTCGCTGGCTGTAGCGTCACGCCCGGGAGGGGCTGCCCCGACTTGGCTCCCGGCCGCAGCGCCCCCCGTGCCCCGGGGCTGTCGGAGCTGAGTCAGGCCCAGGCCGCCTTGGGGCGGGAGGCGCCGCGACTCAGCGCGGAGCCTGGGATGTGCCGCTGCCCCCGGGCCGGTCGAAGGAGGACGAGCATTGGTTCAACCTCCCTTCCCCTCGACGGTGGGGGATAAGGAGTAAGGGGGTGACTGGGAGCGCGGGTGCCCCTCGGCTAAAGGCCCACGGCAGGTAGCTCCTGTGTCAGCGCAGAGGCGGGCTCCGAGCTGTGAGCCGGCTCCGAGCAGAGGCGAACAGGCCCCTCAGGGTAGTACTAAACTCAAGGATGTGCACACCTCACCTGGCATCGTAGCTTATTTTAATTAAGCTCTGCCTTCAGGAAAGTCTGATGAAGTGAAGAAATGGGAGGGGAAAAAAAAATCGTGAAGAGTAGGCAGTAGCTGAGAAAGTGGGGAATGCAAGTTAGTAGCTCAGCATTCCTGAAGGAAACATGGTTTGGGAAAAAGAAGTTAAAGAGACACTTCCACAGGTCTTGGGTAAATCTACAATCAAGAATAGAAGTATTTTGGTAGGGTACAGATGCGTAACATCATTCTGACTTTGAAGATACTGTCTGTGGCANTGTACTTACTAAGAAAAAAAAAAAACGGAATTAAAGGCATTTGATTATTTTCAGCCACTTGAAATTCAAAAAACCCTAAACCATGGCATATCGCATGTCCAAAATCCCTAAGTCCTTGAGGTTTTGAAGTTAGAGGAGAAAACCTCTGCAAGCTGCGCCCATCGCAAGTTTCGCACCGCGCCGTTAGTCTAATGAGCGCCGACACGGGGGCGACGGACAGGTACGGCCGCCAACAACCCACGGGCGCTGCCGCTTCCCGCAGGTGAGACCTGCGAAACAGACGAGCCTCGACAGGCGGGCCAGGCTGCCCCGCCGCCAGCCCCGCTCCGCTCGCCTCCGGGAACGAGCCCCGTTACTCACGCCGCCCCCCCCGCGGTGCCGGCCCCGGCCCGCCCGCCTCGCCGGCTCACCCGCCGGCTGCGAAGTTTCCAGGGCAGCGCTGCCGCCGCGGCGATCAACAGGCGCCCAGACCGCCCTCCTCGCTGCCGCTCGCCAACCGCACCTCGGGATCCGCGGGGAACGGGCGGCTGCGCCCGGCCCCGGCTGACCTCGTCCCCGGGAGGGTCGGCGAGGAGCCCGCGCCACCGCCTCAGGACCCTGCCGCGCGTGCAAGCTGCCGCCCGCCGCCCCTCAGAGGGGAGCGCCGCGTACCTGCCGAGGTGATGGAGGCCGTCCCGCTGCCCTGCCGCGCCGGCACACGGCGCCCGCTCCGGCCCGCTCCCGCCTCAGCCACGGAGAAAGTTTCCTGACGTCAGCGCGGGCGGGCGGGGGACCCCGCCTGCCTGCCTGCCGGGCTCGCTGCCCGCCGGGCCGCCGCTGCTCCCGGGCTCCCCCTGCCTCCCGCCGCCGCCGGCCGNCCTTCAGGAAAGTCTGATGAAGTGAAGAAATGGGAGGGGAAAAAAAAATCGTGAAGAGTAGGCAGTAGCTGAGAAAGTGGGGAATGCAAGTTAGTAGCTCAGCATTCCTGAAGGAAACATGGTTTGGGAAAAAGAAGTTAAAGAGACACTTCCACAGGTCTTGGGTAAATCTACAATCAAGAATAGAAGTATTTTGGTAGGGTACAGATGCGTAACATCATTCTGACTTTGAAGATACTGTCTGTGGCATACAATCCCAATTAAAATATGTTTCAGAAACTACCAGAACAGTGTAGATCAATATATTTTTATGACAGTCATGGGAAATGCAAGTTAGAGACAACGTATTTCCTGTAGAAAGGCAAGGAATTCATGTCTGCCATATTTCTTACATTCCTGGTGGCCTTCTGCCATGATACTGCCAGTAAGGGGGCATGTAGTGTCTTTGGAAAGGCAGGAGACTCATGTCATTACTCTGCCTGATTTTTTTCACAGCACAATGAAAGATGCCTGTCATTTTTCATTTATCAATAGACAAACCTCAAGAACGGCCATTTAGAGAGGAGAACAAAACACGTCACTGAAATCAAAGCAAAGGTGTTTTGTCTGCAGTGGGCATTTTTTTAAAGGCAAGATGGAAAACAGTTACAAGTGGAAAGATCTTGATAAAAAAACCCATGAAGGGTAGAAGTCAAGAGCAGGCAGCTTTTTAAATCAGTAAGCCCTAGATAATTACATGCATAGATGTGAATTATGTAAAAAGTTAATTAGTGTGGCTGCCTTTTCCATTCACTACTAAACTAAAAAAAACTCTCCAAAGTACGTACATGGAAATAAAACAAATTAGTAGTAAATTTGTCTGTTCTAGAAATTATTATAAGGCTTCCAAAATTTTCCATTGGTTCATTCTCTCCTGCAAAGGAAACAAATGCTAACTTCTTACACAGTTTCAGAGTTACTTGTAAACTTTACTAGCAAACTAACAGGCTATGAAGCAGTTGCAAAGGATCATTGTATGGAAAATTGTGGCTGTGGTAGAATCATACCAATGAGTTCCAAAAGATAAACAGAAGTGAAATTCTGAGAAGGAAGGAAAATGGAAAACACTTTGGGGGAAGTTGGATGGAAATTATATTTTAAATAATAACACAGCCAGGAACTGTTTTCAGCATCCAGAGGATAAATCTTAAACATTTTTTGGGGGGGGGTGGGGGGGGCGGTGTGGGAAACAACAACCAAAACCTACACCCTAATAAATCTGACTTCCTGACTTTACTGCAATATTAAAACAGTTGAAGGAATATCTAATGAATTTGAGCAAAACACTTTTTTCATTCACAGCTGATCCATGATTGCTCAATACACAAATAAGCTTTTTTTTTTTTGCTGCTGCTGTTCTTACTGACAGCTATTCCTGTACACACTTCCGCAGCATCTTGTCGGAGCTGACAACTGCATTGTATGCCTCTCCTTAGCCATTTGTGCCTGTCAAAAACAGTGACAAGAAGGATGGGAAGAGAGAGAATCTATGAATTCTATGCAATCATGGAAGAAAAATAAAAGTAAATTGCCACCAAGAACCTTGGTTTTTAGTAGCTTCTCAGAAATAAAAACACAGGCTAATCTAGTCTATCACAAATTTGAATTGTTAATTGCGTTAAACATTTAGACTTTGCCTGGTTTTCATGTTTGTGTGATTGTTCAAATAACAAGACAGTTCGTGTACTGCTTTCATGAACTACAGTTCATTTCGGTGTCAGGAAGTATCTTTGTGTATTTGACATTTCATAACATACAAGAAAAGCCAATTTGGATGTATGTTGTAAACAAGTACTCAAACTTATTCACTAAGTGTACTGTTTTTATTTTGATTAGACAAGCTCAGCTGCAGTCTAGTTACTAGATGGAGTCTCAAAGTTCTGATCTAGGTATTAAAAAAAGTATATATTTATTTGCAAAGTTATGGACTCCCTTACGTTTTATGTTTCCCAAAACTAAGCCTCAGTAGAATTTTACTAAAACTCTAATGAAGGTCAGTAGCTCAGTCACAACAGCAAAGCAGAGCACGTACTAGACAAACAGAAAACATGCTGGCTATCAAAATACATGTTATCTTCAGTTTTTCAAAGGTGATTCAGAAAGCGAGTAAAATTAAGGGCACTTTTAAATACTTTTACGGTACCATAGCAGATTCTTCATAAGAGAATGTTAAAAATAAAGTATGATACAGAGGTGGGTTTTTAGTTACCAGGTTTTTCTGAAGTCAAGTATGTTTGATGAAGTCAAGGTATTTTTGTCCAAAATCAAGTTATACCATTTTAAATGCAATAAAAATATAAGTATAGAATATATTACCTCAGGAAAGGACATTTTTCAAAATCCCTTCTGCATGCAAATTTTTTTCTTAAAAAAGTGAGACATTTTATAATAGAAAAAATATTCAGTATGTAGGAAGCTTCATATTTCTTCTGAGATATATTTTTGACATAATCTGCATTGCAATGCTTAAATAAAAGGAATGTAGAGCAAACCTATTTTTGACTTAAATTTGATGCATATTATTTCAAGGGAATAGAAGAAAACGTGATTTCTTTCTTTTACTGTAATTTTTTTCCATCAACAGTGGCAACCTAGGGATGGAATAAGAACAGTATTTGAGAGGAAAAGTAGAACAAAAATATATGAACTCTAGCATTAGTACCTCTTCACCTTAATTGTTAATTGGGGTGATCCAGGAGCAAAAAGCTAGGAGCAAAAAGAATAAAACAGTGACTTCCTCTGTAGTCTAGGTTCCCCAAAACCTGAAGTGGACAAAGTCAGGTGGTTACTCAGGCTATCATTCTTGAGTATTGCGGAGCAGTTGAGCAAAGAACCAGGCACATAAGAAATGAGAAGAGTATACTCAAGAGAGAAAAAAAATCACATTCATAAACACATGCTTGCACCTTGGCTCCTTACATGAATGGATTGGTTTTATTGTTCTTATGAGATTCTAAATGCCAGTCGTGTAAACAGATGGTGAAGACTGAGTGGAGATAATAGAGGATGAGGAAAAGCAATGGAATCAGCATTCATGTCGATCTGGAGCTTTGCCAAGATCAAAGAGTAAATATTAATCACTTGGACTGATTTACCAGAAAATAGTTACTCGAAGGAACAAAAATTAAAGGATTGCACTAATTACAAAACCTGAGAAGTTTCACCTCCCTACTGAGTACTGTCTCACCTCTCACATAGACCAAAAGCTACCTAGCATTATTCTGCAAGAATGTTAAATAAATAAGAAACCAAAGCATTCAGTCTTTCTTCTGAAGAAACACTGCCAGGGAAAATTTCGCTCCTGATTTCATATTTAACTTCTAGACCTTTTAATATTGTCATGGTGGTATAATGTACATCCCCATTTTAAATTTTCCTTACTTTGCTAGAGAACCGTAAATTGCCACATTGTAAACAAAAATCACATCCCCACATTGATCTTAGGAGGATGTAAAAAACAAAAAAAAAGCTCTATATTTCAATCAAGGGAAGGACATCATTAGCAGTGTGACCAGTTTCCATATCAGAGATGGCAAAAGCCAAGAGGGCCTGGGTACCAGACAACTAGTTGCCTTGCCTTCTATAAACTTAACCAACCAGGTAACAGGGTAACTGTTGGTCAGATCATCAGAGCAGATGTTGGTCTCTTGAAGGCAACTATATAATATCATGTTACCTGAATTTTCACTTTTACTTGACAGTTGACCAAAAACTCTTTTGAGACAGGATTTACTGAGAACACATGACAGAGGCTTACATACATTAGAAGATCTGATATGGAGCGGGTTGGGAGAGAGGGAAGAACATGAGAAAAAGGTATCTTTTCTAGCTTGATTAACTGGGAATGCAATCATGTTTCGAAGATGTGAAGGGTCTCAAAATCACATTTCTTGTGTTCCTCTTATGTTCCCATTTATGAAAGGATTCTTGCTGGATTATTTGGTACTGGTTTTCCTCATTATTATGTTGTTATTGAGGTATTTTTCATCATTGTAAAAATTTAAGTGAAGAACTATTAAATTAATTCGGTAGGTGTCATAGGCTACTCAATTTTATCCAGGTGTCTCAATTACTGAAACTCCATTCACAGCCTGAGGAAAATAGTGTCAGACAGATGAGAAAAACAAGGTGTTGACAATGCTCAAGTGTGGGTGGTGGTGGAGATGACTGATTTACTGTTGATGATTGTAAACCTGAGCATGAGATCAGTATCAACTAGCAATATATCTAAAGAGGAAAGTCATCTATGCCTCATAGAATTTCCATCCCAAAGGGGGTCAGTCTCTGTATCCCTGAAGCTTTTTTATGAAAGTATGTAACATTAAAAGTAGTGTAGCCACCATTACAAAATATTTGCAAAATAGAAAAGCAATTTTTCATGCAGAACTTCTCACAGACTAATGCTGATTATATACCTCGCATCTACAAAGCCAAGAGAAAGAAACAGACTTAGGGCATTTCATTCTAAAGTTTTGAGAAAAGGAAGAAGCAATAGGGAATTTTCATTAAAAACAAAACGCTAATATGTAGTATTCTTTGCAGAGAACAAGAGTGCAAAATGCTTAATATCATTGCTTTTTTTTCCTGAGCCAGTCATCCTTTGAGGTGTGGCAGAATGTCTACTTATGAAATTATTTGCAATGGTTTAAGTTGCTTACTCCATGACAAAAACCTAGAACAATAAGACAGCCTGAAAACTAACCATGCCGTTAGCTTAAGACAGAAAGAAGAAAAGAAATCATTACTCTGTCATCTATACTACACATGGATGTCAGTTTTTAAAACTGTCTAGTGTTTGAAAATGATGCAACAAAACTGTACTCAAGGATGCCTAAACCAAAGTAAAATTTCAAGTCAGCTCTCATTGAACTCACAAGGATTTTTCCTGTGGATTTCAGAGAGAGTAATTATAATATATTAATAAAATATTTATACAAGAATAAAACCTCTAAGTAGGAAAAAAAAAATCCGTTTAAATCTTTGCTTTTAGGGCTTCTCTTAAATGAACTGTTAGGAAGGGGATTGAGCTCTGGAAGAATCTCTAGTCCCTTGACATAAACACTACAGCGTCTATCAACAAGTAAATTGGAAACTAAAATCTTCAAAGCTATTTAGTAAAATAGCCTAGGCAAGGCCTCACAAAAGCCAAGAATTATGTAGGCCTTTAATCAAGGCCAAATCAATATTTAAATGTGTGTGTCATAACCCAGACTTTCCTCTATTTTCCTTTGCTTATTTTCCATATGTAATACTTCATTCTACTTTATGCAAGATGGGTGTAGATGCATGTGCAGTTAAGGATGAGTTTTACTTATTCACATTAGATACATCTCACCCAGACTGTGATTTATAGCTCTGAGACAATGTAAGTGATGCATGTTAAAAATCCTTGGATTATTTTCCACATTTAATGTAAAACTGAAAAGTTATAAAAGAGAAGGAATTTGGTAATACTTGTAGAAGGCTAGAGGAAGGATATGAAAGCTGAAGAACAGCACAGGGTTAATATTGAAACAAAGAACCTAATACTGGAAAAGAAATAAAACCATGTTATACAATATATATTTGTGATATGTAGGAGAGGGAATAAACATCCAATTACAACTACACTGTAGTTGAAAGTCTGGAGGGTAATTAATTATCTACATTATTTGTGTTCTGCAGAAATGAACTCTCTTCTCTTGTAGTCAGCTGTACCATTATTTTTAAAACTACTTGTCTCCATCATGGGTCGTTAATACTACCAAAATCATGACACATTTCTTGCTTACTCATTTTTCATAGAAAAAACATGTTTTTTACATAAGTTCAACACTGTAAATATTTTTATATGCGCCCTGTCCTGGAATATACGTCTGGAAAGCAGAAAGTGCCATTAATCTTTTCCAGTAGCTGTTCCATCTAAGTCTAAGAATCCTCAGTAAATTCCAGACAATGAATTTATCTTTTTCAGTAAAACACTGAGAAGTAAGCATCACTTTGGAGTTTGGGATTGATGAACCCCTGAGTTAGCATCTGCAAATACAGACTTTGAACAGACTTGTTCAGATATTTGAATTAACTTCCAAGTTTTCCTCCAAGCTTCTTAGGTACTCTTCTTGAATTACAGGAGTGAGAAATGAACTATAGAATTACTTCTTAGTTGACAATTGTTATATGTAATTTATGAACACATTCATAAGTCTTAAGTGCTTTCACCGGACACAAGTTCACACATTTCCATAGCTACCAGACCATGAGACTTCTCTGTTATTCTCTGCCAAAAATTTCAAACTCAAGACTTTTTTTCCATTTTCTTGGTAGATATCTCACATCATTATTACTAGGTTTGTCCTTTCATAGTAATCCTTTTTTATGCTTTAGGGTAAAAAACAGCTCAGCCTGTAGACAGCTTGTAAATGGACTTTGATGTTGCAGGTAGAATTCAACTCTTGTCTAAGAGATAATAGTGCATTATATAAAATGAAGTAACAGGTGCAAGGAACTTGTACAATCTGGAGAACATTAAAGCATGTCTAAAAATCCACCTATGACTGATACTGTACTGAACTCTCTCAAGTAAATGTATTGTCTTGGAATTGTATCTCTTACAAAACTAAACTCTGGTCTTTCATGCCCACGCCTTCAGCACTCCCATAGATCTGCATTTATTTATGTAGAAGGTGGGCTCTTGGTCAGTGCTGTCCATCTGCCACAGGCTGCGGTTAAAAACTGGCTTCCCTTTACCAGATGCAGTTATCATTGCTGTTAAAGTTCTGTTCATGACAATGATCTTCAGATGCTTTTCATGAAAACAAAGAATGATAAGTTAGAAGAGTAAACATTTCCCAGAATTTGGACCATATGTGGGACTATCTCCAAAATAGCTATTGCTTAAAACTAACCTGAAACTGGTCAGACAAAAAGCCCAGCTGAGCTTTCAAAAGAAATGCCATAGCGAGTGCATTTTAAGTTTATATAATTACATGGAGTACAATACTTTACCTGAAAGTTCAAAAATCACTATTGATGAAGCAGCATTTTAATACTGTGATAAAAACTCATTCAAGGTGAACCCTAACTCTACCCAGAATTCCTACATCCCCCTAGTGACTATTTAACATTCAGCACACCTCAAAATGGAGCCTAAGCATCCCTTTGAAAATAATAACTGTTCTAATTTGTGATGGTTGATGTTATTATATTACTCTCAAAAAAGTCATGGGTGCTTATCCATTGAATAAAGAGCAAACAGTTCACAGAACTAGACTAATGCAATGCATTGCTGGGCCAAACACAGCACTGTATTATAGCCGTACCAAAAACAACAGGTAATTGTTTTTCTGGGTGCTGGACCTTGTAGCCTCCCTTCATATAAGGACATGAAAGGAGAAAATTTGACTTGGTTTCACTTTGATTTTGATAATGGCATTAGTGATGACTAATCAGTCATTAGCCTTCTGTAATACGGTATTTCTCCAGCCACCTGTTTCTTGCTAGTTAATACCTAGCAAGTAAGTTTATTTTTGCATGCTAGTACTTCCTGATACCAGCTCACAAATTGATCCTTACAGCTAAGTAACAAACACACTTTCGCACTTCCACACATGTGGGTGGAGTGAATTTCTGGTATTCATTGCTTATTTGGATACCTATCTCTAGGTAGCCCATCCTATCCATGTCAATAAACAAGAAAGAAAACATCATGTTTGTTCTACCAAATGAAAGATAGTCTCAATTACAAAACTGGGAATAAAGTTACTAAAGAAAACATCAAAACAATAAAATGCTCATCTGCTATCAATCTCCTTTCCTGCCTGTCACTTAAAATTTCTAAGGCATGTCTTAGCTGTGGAAACAAAACAAACAATTCAGCACTATGTTTCCCTTCCTTTATTCCCCACCTAATAATCAGCATCATCTTCAAAATTAGCGTGAGAAAAAGGGCAACTGCAACTAATGCTGAGTTAATATGGCGACAATACTCTCTAAATACAAATATTTTTATTATTGTGCATACTCTGTCAGCTGTGCATACTTAGCAATCTCAAAGTCAATGTGAAGTTTTCATAAGACTGCAGTCCTAAAGACATATTTTTCCTTTACTGCTGAATCTTTCCTAATTTTTATCTCTATTCTTTAAAAACGTCAGCTCTGAGGCTAATCTTACTACTAAGTAAGGGAAGTGTGAGGAAATATGTTCTCGTATTTCCAACAGTCTACAAATAAACTTATATGTTGCATGCATCTTGCATGAACCAGCAACTCTTTATGTCATAACCCAGCCATGCTTTATTCGTAATGATCCTCTTGAAGCCACACATGTTGCTATATGAGCTTTTTGCTCTAACTGTCCTACATTTACCCTAAAATTTCTTATGTACTCCCTACAGGTAAAGAACTCTCTGTTCTTATCATCTTACTCCTTCCATGAATCATCTAGAACCTCCTACTCCATTTACCATAAGCTCTCTAGTCCTGGTAAACCTTTCCACTTCCTAGTAAGTGGAAAGACTCATCCTTCCCCACTTAAAAAATATTCTTCCAGAAGTCATTTTTAACGTTGTACCTAGGAGAACATGAAGAACCTTAGCCAATCTTCCTAAACTTACAATTTTTGTTCCTGTTGTATTGTAAGGTCCTCAGTTCACCCTGAAGGAAGGCATCCTTTCAGTGTCTTTCAGCTTTTGACATTTAGAATGGCAAAACTTTTGATATTTAGGAATATGTACCAATATGGCGAGTAATTTTACATGAGTATATGGCAGATATTAACAATACAAAGCAATAATGCCCCTGGAAAAACATCCTACCATCCCACTGCAATCTCTCTTCTCTATCTTAATGAAGCTAAAGCATGTCTGCTAGAGCAATACAATCATATTCACCAATGTCAGCAGTTAAATTAACTTCGCTGAAAGTGTATTTTCTTAGTATTTACTCCTAGAGTATTTTTCTCTAATAATTTCTCTCTGCTTCTGTCTCTAACTTAAAATAATTCCGAGTCATTCTTTTTGTGTCAATGACTTTTATATAAGTTGTTTTTCTTTTGTTCATGTAATATATTAGTTTTGGTAATTGTTCATGTGAGAACAGTTCTGTATCTTTTCCCTTTAGTTTGTTGCTGCTCACTTTTTCAAATGATCACAAATTGTTTTATTTTACTCCCTATTCTTAGATATCATTAAATATTGACCCTTCTTTTATTAGTGCTTTCTGATCTCATGTTTGTTTAGGACTCTCCCCCCTCTCCCCATCTTGTGCTTGCACAACCCAACCCAACTTCTAAGCATCCAACATTGCACAGAGCTTATCTTTGGGTCAAGATCATAGCACCAAACCATCTCATGCATGGTCAGATGACCAAGTAGTAGAGACAAGAGACAAAAAGATTATTGTCACTCAGTACCTGTTTATTCCAAGTAGAGATGCATATACCCACTTCTCAATTTGCTGTAGAAGACTAGTACATGCTCAACATCATGCCTGAGTTAAAACAGTAGAAAAATGGGTTGGAACTTTTGCTGTGCAAGTGTGGCAATGGAAGAGCTCAACCGGTTCTGAAGTTAAATTTGCCAGCTCACTTCCCCAGTTTTACAATCACCATGGTTTTGTCCACAATCAGATTCCTGTTGATTTGCAGCCTCAAGTAGCTTCTGGACAATCAGACCTCCTTGTGTTATCTGCTCATGCATGAAACATTGATGAACACTCACTACCAGTTTCCATTTTCTATATGTCTAAGGGCACAAGATGGAGGCCTCGGTTTTTTATTTGAAGTACAACAGAAGAGAACTACAACTACTTGACAACCAGCATACCAAGAAGTAAACATACAGCACAGATTAAACATGTTGCTATGAGATGAATGCCAACTTCATGGTTACAGCAAACATCTGCCTTTAATCTGTATTGCTCATTAGCTGGAAGTATTGCACACTTGGGACTAGTTATAGTAAATAATGCTGAAATGGATACCACATGGATACATTTTTGCTGTATTAATATGAGAACTGAAAGGAAACAAAACAAAGTGAAACACCCCCAGTAAAGGCTGCTTGGCTGTGATTTAAGTTATGCACAAAGGGTCAAAGAAAATTATGATTCCTATGATAATTTCTGATTGCAAAACCATTTTAAAGGATTACTGCCCTTCACCCTTAAACACTTGCTCCCTCACCTTTAATTATGCTGAGCTGTTTGTGTGGCCTCTTTACAAGTTTATATACAGATTTTCTGTGTTGAAGAGAAAAACCTGGAAATACAGGGTTCATTTTTGCTTTTTCACTTACCTATTTGAGAGCAGGGTCTTAAAAATGACTCATTATGACAACTGAAGAGAGCAAACTGCAACTGGGAGAGGCAAGAAACAGACTAAGATTGCAAGAAGCTACTTAAATCAGCTGTGGGTTGACAGAAATCATAAGGTAGAATCACATTGTACAGTGGGATATTTACCTCTTTCACAAAAAGGAAATTACTCCAAGTTTTAGCATTATCCTTGAGCTAACTGATACCACCCTTTGGTCAACAGATGCCGAAGGAATGCAGGATTGGCTTCTCTACATGAAATGCAAATGAACAATTTTCCTAGTATTAGCTTCAATGTCAATGATGTAAGTTGTTCTATTCAAACAAGTGGGACTTAGAAGATTATTTTTAGGTTTAGAACCATAAATTAAGGTATGAAGAACTTGCTTTCTAACAACTTCTGCCTTTGTTTTTTCAGCCAAAAATATCTTCTAATCATTAATATGACATTTTGGAGGATTTAATTAGTTCCTGTCTCCTTAGAAATACTGTTTCTCAGTGTACACCCCCAATTAGTTATGTTTATTTTAGAGAACTCATAGCATGTAAATTTTACTTTTAAAGCAAATTTTAACATTCTGTATAAACTTCTAAAAAAATCTAGCAAGCACATACTGTTACTTCAAAAGAACTATTCAGCATCTCCAAAGTGATAAACTTCCAAAGAAAAGTTTGGGACTTAAGTCTTGAATTCCTTTCTCAGATCAAATGCATATCAACAGAAGAATTGCAAGCATTTTAGGTACATAATTTTACAGTTCTGTAGAAATACAGCAAGAGTTAACTAACCAGATTAACTCAAGAATTAACTCATGTAGGTATGTGAAGATTAATTACTGAGTTTAAAAACCCCAAAGACAAAGAACAAAACTCTGCAAAATACATCGAGATCTGGGGAAGCAAGAAGTAACAAAAATTAAAATCCTTGCTCTTGGTGAAATAGGAGCAGAAAGTAAATCAACATCCTTTTCTTTCAGCGACTTGTTGCTGTGTTTGGTTGCACTCTTGTAGTCTGAAATCTATTTATGCTATATACCAGCAAATAGAATAAAGAAAGCCTCTTGCCTTTATTCACAGCTGATGATAAAAATGAAAGCAGACTAAAACAATGCAGCTAGCAATAAATGGAGTCTAGAAACTCCACATATCCACAAGTTTAGGGTGGGTAGAAAGGAGTTCTTATGAAAGTAGGTATATAAAAAAACAGAGAGAGTAGAGAAGACCCAAAAAAGGAAACTGGTAGAAAAAGGAAGAGAAAATGACAACTGGGGTAACAGATGACCCAAAGAAGGGAAGCGACAATAAAACCAACAGGATTTACAAATTGTGGGACATACTTTACTTATGGTTTATGCATTGACTGTTTACTAGAACTTACTAGAGGAAAGATCTCAACTTCAGCAGCTAAATGAATTCATGTTTCCCTCCCTGACAATCATTAATCCACCTCATTAAAAAAAAAGTATTTGAGATGAAAACATTAACCTACCACAGTTAAGTGACATCCCTCTTCTTAATAGTTTTCCTTGTCCTAATCTTCCTTTTTATGCTGTACCCAAACATAGTTGTTTAGTGTTATTATTGTAAGCTAGGTTCTGGAATCAGATATTGAAAAGACCCAAAACATCACTGAGCATGTACCCTGCTATTTCATTATTGTTTCCCACAGTTATTTCTCATACTTTATCTAGTCTGAGTTTTTGAAATTGTGACCTTACAAAATAATAAAAAAGGAGAGCAAAAGAGAAGAAACATTATAGGTTAGTTATGGTTTTCACAAGAAAAAAATTATACTGGTGTATGTGAAGCTAAATCTTCTATGTACTTTTATATGAGAGTTTTTTATCAGCATGCATCACATCACTGCATCTGTCTCTTCATCGTGAATATTGCTATGCTACACAATGCCAAAGAACATTCAATTGTTAAAAGTTTATGCATTTAAAAATGGATTTATAAAGACACAGCTATTTTTGCCATCTTCTTACACTTTCATTCTTTTGGAGACATCTGCAGTGTCAATACAATTGGGAGCATTCTTTTGCAATTTTATTAAAGAAGGATGGTTGATTAATGTCTCCTTATTGAAATCAACACCAGCTGGGTTTTATGTCCCAGTCATAATGCATAAAGACTGTATGTGTTCAGCATATGAGCAGCAGAACAGAGAGATTGTAGCCTGTTTATTTTTCTTATACAGTAAAGAGAAATAAGCATTATAAAAATAATAATAGGGGAAAAGGAAACATGAGAAAGAGTGGCTTTAAAGATTGAAGTTTGAAGAAAGTTAACATCAATAGCAGTCAAAAATACTGCTTAGGTCTGTGTATTCATTTCCAAAAGAAACTTTTAACATTTAACCAAAGTATAGCAAAACAGACACAAAGTGCACAGAATCAGAAGTTTAAACAGCTGTTTTCAGAAAGAGGAGATTTACTTTGTTGCAAAAATATTTTTGTTAGAAAAAAAGTAAAAATTCCAGAATAAAGACTACCACAGTTGGAAGTCAGCAGTTTAACTTAGAGGTACTTTGATATCCTTGGTTAGGAAACATCAATAAAAACATCCAGAAAGAAATAAGTAGCCTATATTGATCCCCATGGATGGATAAGACCTTTTCACACCAGCTTGTTGTATCAAACAAATATAGTTTTCCAGCCAGCTATGTTGAAAGAACGTCTGATATGAACAGCAGTGGGAGCATTCTGCGAAAAAACCACAAAACACTCTAAGTAACAATAGAAATATGAGTCTGAGTATTCCCTCCTTGAATTGTAGAGTGTACATTTAGAAAAGAAAATAAGATAGAATTCTCTAAACTATTTTCTCAAAAGAGATTCTCATTGGGGTTTTTTCCCCTATATAACTTGGCCTGCATTAAAACAACAGAAATAGCAAGGCGTTTGATTATCTTCTGTGCGAGGATACTCCTGATCAGAAAAAAAAAAGGCAAGGTAGCATAATTTTCCTCTCTTTTTTAATTCATAGCACATAAAAATTTGTAGGAAAGGAAGTAGTAACAGAGCCATTTGGTAGAAAAAAATCCAGCTTTCATATTTAAAGTGATTTGAAGTGTTTGAAAGTTGATAGACTCAGTTGCAGTGGGTTTTTAATTGAACTTGCTGCGTAATACTAATTAGTTCTAAGAGCTAGTTAACTGCTACAGTAAGCTAACCTTTAAGACCAAATCTGATTTAAGACTACAGCTAATACACGGAATTGACTATACTATTTTATCACATTATCTTAGCATTTGTTACTGACTAGGACAAAATGTATTGCTGAGCATGTATTCCCATTATAACTCTGAGTTTGATTTTGTGTCCTGCAACAAGCTTTAGATAATGAGGCTGTCATTCAGAGTGGTGTTCAATTGTGGGGTAACAAGCAAGAGAAGAATCCTCAGGACAATAAAATGTGAGCACAGTGAGGAGTAAAGGTCTTTGGATCTTCAGCTGAATGTATTGAAAGCACTGCAGATTAGATAAGGGTATGCTAGAAACATCTGGCAATTCGCTCTGAGCATGTATATGACTGCCCAAAAGCAAGTTACTCTGTACCTTTTGCATTTGATTTAAGATTAGAACTAAAAAAAGTCCAGTGAAATTCCTAATAATTTAAAAACCAGGGCATTGGTGGAATAAAATTATGAATTTTACCTTTTTATAAAACCTAGTGATCAATATATGCTAATAGAAAAGTTTTTCCTCATCATTTAAAAAGTAATCAACAGCAATCAGAAAATTGAGTGCCTTATTCACGGTTCAAATACTGCAAGATTAGGTTAATGCAAAAGAACTTTGGCCCTTAATTTTGTTGGCAGCAGCACTGAATCCTAAAAGGAATATTTTTTAGAAGAACACTGATTGGACTTTATTCCTCATTCCAGATGTGTTTGCAGACTGAAAACAAAACAATCCTCCCATTCCCAGTTCTATATGAGGTAAAGAATATAAACCACACTACTCAAAAAACCTTTAAGAGCTGATAAAAAATAAACTTGAATACAAAAGAAAATCAGAAGGTTTTGTGTATGGACCATTTGCGTAGGTGTTCAACCATTTTCTGTTAAAGCAAATTCTTTGTGAAGAAAATAATCTAATTATAAAGAAATATTAATATAGTATTTGTACAACTCAGCTGATTATGTGGTTATAATCTATAACTAAAGATCCTATAACTTTAAAATGCACCTTTTTTTACATTATTACATTTGAATGTCCTGAATGTCAAAACAGATACAATAGGTCATTTTTCCTATGTTACAAAATGGAAACCAGGTAAAAACTTGCCTTAAGGGAGGCCCTAGGGAAAAAATGCCTGCAGAAAACTGTCTCCCTCCAACTTGGCAACAGGAGAAAGTCAGTGCTTTTAATGGTATTCGAACCTACTACTTCATCTCAAGAGGGCAAAACATCTTAAAATACATCAGAAGGTCCAAAGCACGGATGAGGTCATGGCCCGTTTCATCATGTGATTGCAGAACAGACTGGATATTCCTTGAAAACCACTGCACCATGTATAAAATCTAATTTGAATGATACTTCCAACACTGAAACTTATTAAAGCCACACTTAACTTCAACAGAGACATATGCTGTAAATTTGCATACAAAATGCATTCACTATTACATATTTCTTAAAGTATGTCTTCCTATTTTCCCTAAAATTCATGCAAATAGAAGGCTATCAATTTTAGATCATTGTTGCGCAGGCTGCAAAATATATGTCTTAATATTTTATCATTTGAACGATTCACTTCCTAGCGTCCTAATCTTAAAATAGTGGGGGTTTTTTTCTACGGCTCAAATTATGTTCACCAGTTGCAGTATTAGCACAACTTTCAGAGATCAAGAAATAGGGAATGCAGGAGAAAGCTTACACGTTCTGATATATGCTATTAAAAGATTGAATATATTTCTGAAATGCAGAATTGCAGACTATTTTTACAATACCAAAATATATCCCACATTAATCTTACTGTGATGATGACCAGCTAGTGTGATCATTTCTAATAATTTCTTAGACCAATAACTGTCTATCAAACAACTAAGCTCCAAAAAGTCAAAGTCCTATTGCAAGTCACTTCCAAAATGCACACAGCAAGTGTTACCAGGAGTTAAAATACTGATTCCTCTCTTATCTGAACTCCTTTTCAAGACCATGTAGCTTATTTTTAAAGTCACTGGCAGTTGTTACAGCATTGCTGCTTCTACTAAGGAAGTCCTCAGAGAAACTAAGTACAGTGAAGTACAGATGAATTCTCAAGAAGCAGTTCAGCAGGATGATGGGGTGGTACAAAGAGAGCAGAAGATAAGCAAATTGGATTATCTGCTCAGTGAACCTGCCAGCAGATATACCTCACAGCCTTTTCTAAACTTGTTCGAAGCCTTTACCAGGAAAGGTCCATATTCCATATTATGCTGGTAATCTACTGAAAGCCTGAAGAATGATATTTGCTCTGGATAATCACTTGCTTGCTGTCTGTCTAGGCAGGAGAAATGAAGCAAGCAGTCCACACAGTGTCAAAGAAGTGAAAATCCTGCATACAAAATGGCTGTCATTAACTTGATTGATACATAGAAACAAACCTTATTCATCTGTTTATTCTAGAAGGCACCATCTCCCAACTGCTAATTAATTTGTATGCAGGTTGTTTACCTGGCTCTGGGAGTTAGCAGAATACTTTCATTACAAATTCCCAGCAAAGAGGTAGCAAGCCTTTTCTAAGGTAATTACTAAGCTACCATTACACCTTGCTGTGAATTAACCTCATTAGCCTCTCAAGAGTAGTCTTAGTAGGCACATGACACCAAAATAAGAGAGTTCCCATGCCTCTCAAATTTATCTCATCTCATATCTAATCTGATGAGAATAAAACAAAACCAATCAATCAGGCATGATGCAATAATAAGTAACTGGTGTCTGGATAATGTGATTTTTCTACATCACTAAGTTCTTAATGAGAAAAAAAAATCTCCTTTACACACTGGAGAAGAGACTGGATATGGTAGTTCAACATGTGGACTGATTTTATTCATTTTGCAAATTGTTAAACAATTATCTATCAGTGCATATTGTGCTGTCATGCAGTAATCTAAACTGTTATTTATGGTTAGAACTGTTGCTTGTAATACTGTATCCTACTGTTGCAAACAAGATTTGGAGGCAGTAAAATGCTTCTTTCCTCTGATATTATGTCCCTTTTGGAACAAGCATTAGACTTATTCAAATTTCTCTATCCCACTAGAAGGAGAAAGCCTATGTCCAATAGCAGAGGAAAAGAAAGCAAACGAGACAACCTCTGCTTTGAAGACACTGCTGGAAAAGACAACACAACAATGTATTGACTGTTCTTAATAAATTCCAAGGAAAATGTGCATGCCTCTGTACCCTATCTAATATTCCCTGATATATCAAGTCATGGTTTGGATTTTTTTCCTCATTGCTTGGCATATGTTATTATACTGGACTCTGAAAAGTAAAGGCTCTGTAGAGCAGAGATGGAATAGCTCTGCTGTAGTGCAAAACCAAACTAAATAGAGACAATCCTTTCTGGGTATGGGCATGATCCCTGCTCAGATTTCTGAAATTGGTTCTGTATAATCTTAAAACAAATAGAGATGGGATTAACTTTTTAGGTTTTGAAATGAGTGATGTGAACTAGCTGGGAGATATGCCAAGATATTTTTTCTTTAAACCTGAAACAAACAAAACCCATACCCCTGCTCTCCAGGTTATTTTCTTGACAGCTGTGATCCCAAGCAAGAGCACAGGGGAAAAATACTAGGGGAATTTGAGAAGATTGCTCAAACTACCATTGTGTTGTAGTTCCAAAAGGAATCCTGAGATTTTTCGGAATATCAGAGTACATCAAGATACCATTTAAACAACACCCAGATCATGAGTATCTAATGGACTGAAGGACAGGAAAAAAGTACAAGTAACTAGAGAGAAATAAATCTCTTTCCTAGGGCAGATTTTTCTTACAGAAATAGTCACTGTTCCTTTTGTCTCTTGAAAAAATTCATACATATGACATGAAGAAATAAAGGGCAGCTGTCTTTGATAATTCTTCCATAGGAGGAAATTATAGAATTTCAATAAGAAAACAGATCTGCTAGCTACATCATAATGGATTCAGAAATGTCTAAATTCACTTTACCTAAAGTTTTTCAGCCAATGAAATAAGCTAGCTAATCCAGTCAAAATACAGATATTGTTTAGTTGCATGTGGTCCTCCCAATGCATGCTTTTTTTTTTAAGTAGAAGAGAAAGGGGTGGTGAGGGTTTTTTGCAGTTGGTATCATCCTTCCTGAAGCAGGACTTTCCCTTGAAGAGCTTATAAAAACCACATGGTGAAAGAAGGTAGGTAGGGGGAGTGTATTTCTCATTTGACATTTTTTGTGAACTCTTGTCAAGGAGACCTTGATACCCACTGTAGTCAGTCTGGAAAAGAAATAAGAAAACACAGACTGCAAAGCAAAGCTGCTTGCAGGAATGTGACTGGACACTCATATTGGGACACAGTTATTGTGTCCTCTAAGCAAGACAGCTCTTTTTCAAAATGTAATCTTTTGCTGAAGGAAAAGTATTCATCACTGCCTACATGCCTCATTTAGTGTTTATGCTAGAGGGGCCTGATCTATGCTGTCTTTCCTTTTGTACATTTTCAGCCACTCACATTTCTGCTAAATTACGAGTAATTTAGATAAAGTGAGCAGTGTAAGTCTGGAAACCTGATACACCATATGGATATCATCTGCCATCTCCTCAATGCATTTTCTTGCATTGTGGTTAAATTCACAGCTTTTCCTGTACCTGAGGTTTCTCCCATCTGTCTCCTCAGACATTTGTTTTAGTGAAGCTTATAACAGCTAAAAAGTATTTTCAATTCTTGTCAAATTTGGTTAGAACTGGCCCAAGGCTTAAGTAAGAAGGAAAGGAGAAGGTGGGAGATGTGGAAAAAGTCAAAAGATGACGATTACTTAGATAACTAGCCTAAAATACTTAATCCAACTGAAACTACAAACATCTTATTAACTTGATTCAGATTGTACACCATTTCATTTCCTTGTGAGAAATCATTCTTTTCAAAACAGTATGAAAAATAAGTTAGTAATGGTATACCTTTTTCCTGGAATGATTAAAACTTTGGGTGAAATCCTGACCCAGGCAGGATTAAGTGAACAAAGTACTGAGAAGTTAGATAGGGAATAAGTATTGAAGACCCTCCCCTGACAACAGCCATTACTGTACCAATACATACAAACATAAATTGTGAATTGACCAAATCCTGAGACACTTCTGGGTTTGCCTTAAAAGTATAACTGGCACAGACTCAACTGCATAAGAACTCATCCCTAAATCCTTCCTAACCGAATCAGCCTGCCCCAGCTATTATACCTTCCATCATGTGCTACGTAGTAAACAGTATTTATCCACTCACCAGTATTCCTGTTCTTCCAGGAGGCTCAGAACTGTTCCTGCTATTTTATTTTTATCTTTGTGATTGCTGGGAGGCAGGATTTTTTCTCTCCCTGATTAGTAAGAAATTCTTATAGGGTATCATGCTCTCTGCTTAATAACTTGGCTTTATGGCTGGCTACCTGCTGTCATGTTGAAAAGAGTCTCTAGCTGCTGATTATTCCTTCTCCTTTAAGAATCCAGATTATAAACATCACTTACATCTTCTATTCTGAACTATTCCCTATCATCAGCTCTTTGTTATCACTGGCAAACTTCTCAAATACTTTAACAAAGTTTTCATTAAGTCTGCACATACAGACACTTTAAAAAAAATCTCTAGAAATCTGAAGAAATGCAGAATATAATTCTCTAGTAATTTATTTCTGGTCCAAACATTTCAACAGTGTACAGTAGAGAGAAGTGGTATTTTGTAGTGGTAAGTATCAATTCAAGATACAAGGTAAGGACTTTTTGGGACTGACATTTTTATTTACATAGGGAGAAAAGTCATATCCATTCTTCCTTGCCAAATAAATACTTTCCAAATATTTCATATTGAGTATATTAGACCCAGAATGAATTCTAGAAACCAAACTTTTTAGCTTCATTTGTGATTGCAATTTGTGACTATAGAAGTCAGTATATTTAGGGGGCTAGGGTTTTTATTGCTTTAGAAAATGGGAAGAATGTACAAAGTTTCATTTTGTAACATATATTCTGTATTCAGAAAAAGAGTATTTGATGTAACCAAATAATAGAAACTTGGAATCATTTTGGGGTTGTTTTGTGATAAGTGATGATACTCTTATTCTGAAAATGAAAATATTACAGTAGTTTTAGTTTTAGAATATTGCACCCTTGCAAAATCTTGCAGAGATTAAAAGAATCTGCTAGAGAAACCCATCACCAATAAGGACCTGCTCTCCTGGCCAGTGTGGATGGCAATCTTTTGTCCCATACACAGTTAAACTACAGAGATTCTGACTGAAGCTGGAAGAACATGAACTGTCTTTCTCTTTCACAATATAAACTTACTATAATGGGCAGTAGGTGTCATAGAGGATATTCACATTAAACTCTTGCTAGCTTAAAATACATGAAAAGAATTATTCATCAGTAACTATCAGAATGAGACAAATACTACAAAATCAAGGAAGTTTAAATGGAAAGCTTCAGTCCTAAAGGTCCATAGACCTTGCATTTAGACAGCAGGGTGATGTATGAAAACACATATGAAACACAGTTATTGAGAAAAACTTGTAAACTGTTTAAACTTTCTGACTTTTCACCTTTCTTTATAGAAATGTTCTTTAGGCCTACAACAGAATCTGCAAAAAAAAGTTTTCCTCAACTGAAGTAGAGGAATGGTCATACTAGCTTGACTAGGAATGAGAACTGTTGGGAGGAAGACAAAACATGAGAAATGTAGAGCACAATGTTCTTCCACCATGCAAAGTGAAATGAAATGTTTTTCACACACCAAAAGTACATCCAATTCACAAAGCACTAACTGCTATGCCTTCTGCTCCATTATTTTTCACCTGTGTATACAGCTCTTACATGGAAGTAAAAGTACAAAGCTCTTTCCTACATTTGTTTTGTTTCTATGAAAGTGAAAAATCCCTCTTTTTCCTTCCTAAAATGTTACTGTATTGTGTTTCGGGATAAAAGTACAGATTTTCAACATTATCTCATTAACAAGACCATAGAATCCCCCCAAAACTGAGGAAAAATTCAGAACTTAACTTTAATACTTTCATGCAATGTTTAAATCTATACAATTTTAAAATATAAACTGCATATAGCTTCTCTAGATTTGGGTTGTAAATTTTTTTTTTTAATAACTTACTGCAAGGTTGCATGACAAGTACATTTACAAAAGTACAATCCTCTTCCACTTTAATTTGCTTTGTTGACTGCTACAGATCATTGCAAGGAAGCCATTGCAAAGGAGTTAAACTGTTTAATTTTTCTGTTTATAATAGCAAAAGAAAATCATTTTGAACATAATTACCTTGTTCTTTTGCCTTCATTTTGTAAGACATACAAAGGAACGTACTCTAGTCTTTGAAAGAAGGAAAATACTGCAAACAAAAGTGTTTAAATAGCATACAGAATGACATATCAGATATTCAGAATGATATCACAAAGCCAAGGAAATTCAAATGGAAAGCTTCAGAAGCTTCACATACAATACAAATATTCAGTAGGCTTTATACAAGGACAGCAGTCATCTCCAGAGATTCCCAAATTACAAGTTAGCATTGCATGTAAAATGTTCCACTACACAGAGATAATTACGAAGACACATCTGTCCTGTGTAAATGATTTCTTGCTCTTCTGAGTTCAGTATAACATTCATGGCATTTTGCCTCAGTACTTTTGTTCATGTCAGATGAGATGGCCATCAGAACAATGGATATTCATGACATACAACTACAGTAGACTAACTGAGGTAAGGTTTCTTACCACAGCCTCAGACATTTTGAAGGCCAGGCTTCAGATACCTACTTGCCTCTTCTACATTAAAGACTTTATTGGTTTTAGAATACATGAGAAGTTACACATACTTCTTTCTTAGTAAGAGTGTATTGCTTTGCTTTTATTCCTTGTATTTGGTCAATTTTACATAGCAGAAATAGTGAAGAATCAGCAAATAAATCTGTTTAGCTTAAAAGAACAATCAGATAGTTAGAGATCAACAGGCAATTTGGTATTTAGAACCTCTGCTGACAAGGAATCAAAATGCAGTCTTCTCATACATTTCTTATACACAGTTGTTCCTGTCTTTATGGTTGCTAATATCTTATTGAGTGAGCTGACTTTACCTGATTTAAAGGTATCAGGTTTTGATCAGTTTAGCTAACCTATTGTTGGTACATGGGCAACATGCTATACTGGCTCAGACCATAGCCACTCCAATGACCACCTGGCTGTGGGAAAGGTGTGCTTAGCACTGCGCCTCACAGTCCAAGGCCTTGAATCATCCAGAGCAGGGGCCTTGCTGGCACAGGCCACGGTCCTCTCCCTGCCTGCACATGGGGCATCCATTAGAAGGAAGCCTGACTCTTGCATTGGAGCACAGGTGGGTCAGGATTTAACCTCTGTGATAGCAGCAGCTATAATTAACCCAGTTTGGCCAACCCTTTGAAATGGATCTGCCAAGATGGTCTCCTATAACAACCTAACCAAGATCAAAAGGCTTTGAATATCTAAAAGGCTGGACTATATTTCTGTGTAGTCTAGGATAATTAACTTATTAAATAGAAAAACATTTAATGAACTATGGAAGACAGCATAGAAATAAGACTGTTAACACAGAATTCTTCTCCAGCCATTGTCTTTACAGTGCAGCTCCTCACTTCCAGCCTTTCTTTCAAATAACTGACTGAGCTGCAGCACATCCCACCTAAGTGCCCTTGGGTCTCCAGGTGGTTCCTTGTGTTCTTTAGAATCCTGCCCAGCTGCTTATCCTCCACATGAGCTGCAGCTCCTAGCTCAGAGCAGTAGCTCACCAGTCTAACCACCCTTCCAGCCTCTGCACCCTTCTTCCTCAGACCTGCCTCAGGGCCTCTCCCCCCCCACACTTTACCCCTCCTGCCCCAGGATATATACCTGGCAGATAGCTGAGAGCACACAAAACTATTTCCATCACAACAGTGTAAAAACAACTGCTAGAGATGTCAAGTTCTTGGGGGGAGAGGAGTGCTAGGGGGAAGAGTATTGTTGCTACTGTTAGCACTGCAGAGGTTACCAAGCATATTATAACAACTTCTTGCTGATATAAGCTTTGAAAAGCAAGTATGTGAGATGTCATTTGTCAAAGAATTAGCAATGAAATCTTAATCTACATATATATTGTGATACCTGACTGAACTGAAAATGGGGTAGTAGAATCCAGACAGAGATATGCCTGATGGAGACTACGCAATTCCTGAACTCCCTGGTGCAGGCAAGTCTGCAGGAGAACTGGAGAGGTTCTGCAGGCTCAAAGTAGAAAGATACAGGGCTTGCAGAATGAGTCAACCCACAGAATGTCACATAAGCAAAGGAGACTTGTTGTCATTAAGTATCAAGATGCTTAATTTGTCACTTTGTCATAGTACCTTTATGCTGTCTTTAACCAGGCCTTTCAACATCCTCTCAATTTTTGCATTTCTGAAAAGATAAAGGTCCTATTAGGCCTTAAAGTCAGAAGCAAAAAAGACCAAATTTGCCAAACCAAAGCCAGAATTAAAACAAAAAAAATGGATATTGTTTTACTTTAACAAACACTTTGAAGAAACACCATTTCCTATAACTTTCATATGAAATAAATATTTGAAGGCAGAGATGTGAACATTAAAGCATCAGTTATTGTCTAATGCACTATTTGACCAAAATGATCCATTTTGCATATTTCCAATCTAAAAAGCTTCCTTAATGTACAATTAAAGGCACCTTTAATCTGAGGCTTAGATTTCACAGTCCATAACTAACAGCTTGTTGCAGTCTGTCCAAGTCTGTTTACACACAAAAAAGCAGTTTGCCTGCTCCACCTGTAAGGGAATGGGCCTGACATCCTGTAAGCTTTAATAAACAGAGGAGTAAAATAAATAGTCTGATTTCTAATATGAGATGCACACAGATGTATCTCAGAATATGAAGTTTCTAGGCAAAATAACCCATAGCTATCCTCCTGTTATCATTTATCACTCAAGAATACTTGAAGTTTCTAGAATAGCATACCTTTTTCAGAGAAATTGGCTTCATCAGGTAGCTGTGGAAATCAAGATAGCAATCACATATTTGAGATCTGAGCTGTGGCACTGAAATAAGTTTTCAGCTTTTTCTTTTCCCTGAGAGACTATTACATAAGAATTACGTTTATCAAACTTATCTTTTTTTATTGTAACCTATCCTTCAATGAATATAAGCTTTAGTATATATCAGATAAGACTATTTTAATACTATAAATAGTGTAAAAAACCTTTTAATATCTTGTAAAGGAAATCTAATTAGTATTGAGTCACTGACTATATCTCCTATCATCCCCGAAAAAGTTAGTTTAGTCCTTAAAAGCATGGCAAAACCTGCTTTTTTAATCTGCTCATTTGCACACGCTCTTGTACCTAATAGCCACAACAAGCAGCTGTAAAACTTCTCCTGTATAAATTACATTAAATTTTATAGCAACTATTACTATGTTTTCTGATCCAATCAAATTATTTTTCTAGTCCTTCCAGAAGATATGTAAAGCCTCCCCTTTAAGGAGGCTTGACTTCCTGATGGAAAGCAGCCATTACCTCTGTGTTTACCTCTGCATTTCATGTAAGGAAAGTAACCTGCTAAAAATAGGCAACCATTACTTTTACTATATGGCTTCTAGAGTCTCTGGATATTGGGTCAATTCACACACTCCCAAATTCTGTACCCTTTATACATTTAAAAAAAAAAACCAAGGCTAAAGTGCTGTTTATGCACAAGGGAGTGGCAAGAGCAAGGCTGTTCCCCCATGGAAAGGAAGCTGGGAGCTGAGGGGAGCTGCGACACAGGCCAGCAGCCTCACCAACATGGCACCATCCCACAGCACCAGCAGCCGGCAAACAGAGCAGGCAGCTGAGAGCAGCGGCAGCTGAGAGCAGCAGGTCTTACCAACAGCCTGGTGACCACCAGACACGCCAGGGCTACAGGCCAGGCCCACAGTCCAGCCGGGGACACCACGCAGCCCCTCAAAACCAGGGACAGAGCAGGCCCCACCCTGAGTTTATATGGAGTCCCCGCTCAGAGGAGGCCCCAGGTGAGGCTGGTCAGGGCAGTTAAGGCCTATTAGTGCACTCAGAGCTTTGACATTATTGACCAAAAACCTTTTTTCTTTAAGGTGCTGTATTTTTGTTTTATTGGAACGTGCCACTCTGCAGGTGAGTATTTTGCTATAAATCATACAGGTGTACATGGTACCCATTTGATATGTAACAGTGTGGCTCTTTGCAGAGTCACTAATGGCTTTTCAGATGTGGTTTGTATTAGAGTGGTATATTTTTTACTAGAAGCTGCTTTATTACACAATCTATATTTTTGGGACATTTCTGACATGATTTATCATTATGAGTATCACAGTATTTTCAGCATATCAGTGCATATATCTGTGGGATGTGTCAGAAAACTACTTGTAAAAGTATCATTTTAAATTTATTTCCGCAGTGGGTTAAACTCCAGTGATTTCTTCCACACGAGGTCCTGCATTAATTCTCACAAGAAAGGTCATGTCACTGACATTGTGCAAACATTGTGGCAGTTGAAATACACGGACTCTGTAGTTTTCCGGCATTTTGAAGAACTTAAGGTTGATGTTTGGGGTTTGAGTTTATTTTAAACAAAAATTTAGCAATGTTCCTCTGTGAAAATCAGAGAGGTTTTTTGAAAACTTCCTTTCCCCACACTTTCTTCAGAGGAATTTGGTCTATTGGAACATATAGTTTCACTTCTGATGAGATCACTGCTATTATTGCAAAGTTGGCAGTTGATTATAAATAAAACAAAAAAAATCTCTTTTCATACAATATTCTCAAAAAGTCACCAGCAGATTTTATATAGACAGTCTTCCAAATATGATGCCTGTATTTTTTTTGTAGCTAGAAAATCTCCTTAGAACATTTCTATGTTTTTACTTAATAAATATACTCAACAGCTCTAGTAGACAAACAGTACATGCTTTCCTCCCAATAGCTTTGAAAGCCCAGCTTACCACTGAATTAACAAAAATGTTGAAACACCAATGACAGAGACTTTTATGCTTTTGTACCTCCAGAAGGAAAGTCACATGGAGATCCCAGCAGCTCTAAGGGACCCCAGGTTTAATTCCTAATTAAGATTCAGAAACAGATTGGAGACATGCTAAAAAGCTTTGAACACATTAATCAGAGACAAGCACGTGTAGAAAGTGTTTAGGTTTGTCATGGTTTAACCTGGCAGGCAGCCAAATACCATGCAGCCGCTTGCTCACTCCCCCTCCTCCCCCCTGCAGTGGGACAGGGAGAGAATCAGAAGGGTAAGAGTGAGAAAAACTCATGGGTTGAGACAAAGACAGTTTAATAGAACAGAAGAGAGAAAATAATAATGATAATGATAGAATATACAAAATGAGTGATGCACAATGCAATTGCTCACCACCTGTGCTGACCAATAACCAAGTAGTGATCACTACTTCCTGGAACATGCCTACCATTCATATACTGAGCAGGACCTCACATGGTATGGAATACCCTGTGGGCCAGCTGGGCCAGCTGTCCTGACTGTGCTCCCTCCCAGCGCTTGTTCTGTTTTGTTTAGTTTTTTCTTAAGCTGAGTGTCCTTGACCAATAGGGAACTTAGCAACAACTGAAAACATCAGTGTGTTATCAACATTCTTCTCATACTAAATCCAAAACACAGCACTAGAAAGAAATTTAACTCTATCCCAGCCGAAACCAGGACAAGGCTATATCTAAGTAACAACATGACATGACAGTATGGTTTAGCCCTGGCATGCTTGTGCTGCCAGCTATGAACTGGCAAGCATCTATACCACAGCTGTGACTACAGAGCTTGAGCTGGACTAGCAGCTAAAATACTTGTCAGTTGATTTACTGGATCTTCAGCAGAGTTATCCTAGAGGTGATGCTCCCTGCAGTGGCCCCTCCTGCAATATTGGGGTTTTTACTGCTAGGTTAATATTAATGCAAATGTGCTCGCATGTGCTACAATCAGACTTCATTTGGCTGTGCAGACATTCCTTTAGAGGGATGTGCTACTTCAGAGGGGGAAGGAAAGACAGAGGTGTTCCTGTTGTGTTGATCAGAGATAGAGCATTGTTAAAAACACCGAACCTGCCTGAAATGGCTGCTTCTTTTGATTTTGTCAAATCAGCTTTACATCAAATTAGGGCCTCACTAATACTATTTGGAAAGAATGATGTGTGTGTATAAACGTAGTCCACACCTCTCTGTGACAAGCCCTGCAAAGTCATACCTAAGGTGATATACACAGGCCTAAATCTAATCTTGTTCTGAACAGACACAAAGACAGCCTGTCTCTTCTCAGACTCTCAGCTTAAGCTACATAGTGCTTGCTTTGAGCAGCTCTTTGATTTCTCTGAAGAAAACTGGATTTATCAAATCCAGTGGGAAATATCAGTGCAAAAAATATGTCACCAGCCACAAATCTCTCCCAGTTTATCCACAGAAGAATTTGTTGAAATCCCTTGGAGAAAGCCTTGCAAAAGGTACCTATGTTTCCACTAGCTAGAGAAAATCTAGTGATAGCTGTGATAACCCAAGTACAGTAAGAGTAATCAGTGCCTTCTTCAGGGAAGACATTATCCAGCTGTGTTAAAACATGCAGGTTAGCTAATTATTCTGAACTTCAAGGAATCATGTCAGGTTCAACTAACTAGTTTTCAGGGCCCCCTGAGTGCACCAATAGACCTTAATTGCCCAGATCAGCTTCTCCTGGGATCTCTACCCACACACCCTCTGCATAAAGCTATTTAAGATCCATCTTGGAAGCTAGAGCTACCTTTTGTCTGTGGATGGTTTTTGCAGTGTGACTTCAGACCTGATTTAGTGCTTGTCTCTTAATTGCTTGCTCTGTGATCTTACAGTGAATGTTCCTGCTCTGGTCTATGGGATTGTATCCTTGTTAGTGAAGATGCTGTTCCTACCTGTGTTGTGTTTGGTCTTGTCTCCTTATTTGTGTTCTATGTGGATCAGCTTTGTTCTTGCTTCTTTCTGATGCTAGTTTACCTGTGTCCTTTAAACTCAGTGCACAGAAGTAAGTTACCCCAGATTTAATTTAATATTTGGTATTAGCCTCTATTTTTCTGCTGATTCTTAAGAAAGGCTTCTGAGAAACTGTTATGCTCACATAAGAGGAAGAGTTCCTATCATTGGTGTTCTGTTTTTTTGTCCCTTGGTTGTTCATAACCAAATTTTGTTTAGGAAAGACACTTTTTATCAGTGCCTCATTTTAGAAGTCCTACCAGACTGCATATTCTCACTTCTTTTAGTCAACTTTATTGGGAAGCTTAGAGAAATGAATGTGCTCAGTAGAGTAATACTAACACTTGCTTCATTTGATTTAACAGAAAGCATTTATTAAGTTAAGCACACTGGAAGGTGAATGAGGATGGTTATGTAGTAATCCAGGAATGTCTGAGGTGATGTTGTTAAAAGCATGGGAAAGACAGGTAAAGAGGAGGTAGAGTTTGCACTCTATAAAAATGGTGAGTAAATTCTTCTGCCTGTCATGTTGCTAACAGGAAAGCTGGACATCTTGATTATAAATACTGCTATAATTTTTTCTGTCTTTAACAAGGAAGAAAACTAAATGTTTCTTATAATTAAAAATTTAGCTGTGGAAGGCTTTTTATAATTAAAGATTTAGCTAGGGAACAACACATTCCTTAATGTTATATGACCTAATAAACTCCCTGAGGATGAAGCTATAATTGTGAGCAGCTCCCTTCCAAGGAGATACAGGGTCGGGGGGGGAAAATATATAAGTGTGTAATAGTATTCATTTTATTACTGGATTTATGGCAAATTTTTAGACCTCTCAAGCCTTAAGTTTGTGCTACCTAAATAATCCTCCTCACTGTCTAAATACCATAAAAGTATTTAGTGCAGGAAGTGTTCTAGTTAAGGTAGTAACTCTTCAACTTATTCTACTTGTGTTTGAAGAAGATTAAATATTTATTAGTCATTCCATATCTTTATGTATAAGCTGAAAAGATTTGTTCAAAAATGTACAGCCTTTTTCCCCCCAAAAAACTACATGAAGTATTACTCTGTTCAAAATCAGATAAACTAGAGCTACAGGATGTACAATATCGTTTTTTATTGATTATTACAGTGGTATTAAAGACTTGGCCAGAAACACCATATTTCTCATGACCAAGAAAGTCTGCCTGCTCTTAAATATTTATCTAGAATTTCAGAAACAATATGTATAAACTGCTGGAATTGCTTAGTCTTCTAAACTGAATGCAGATAAGGACCCAGACTAGCATATTATTTTGTTGATTTGCCTCATTAAGGAGAATTTAAACTAACTGGGGATTCTCCAGCCTTACCATGTAAAAACTAACTGGTGTATCTTAGATATTAATCTCTGAATTAAGGCTACTTAAACTTTGCTTTGCTAATATTACAAACCAGAAGACTTGAACTCCTAAAAGCTCATGTAGAGTTGCATCAAATAATTTAATTTGACTTGTTTTTAGCTTGTACTTCTAGCTTATAGCTAAAAAAAAGTAAAATAATTATAAGGTTTTAAAAAATTAGAATTTGTTTTCCCTGTTGACAAAGAATTCATGTTATCACTGGGGAGTAACACTTGTCATTACACTCTTCAAAGTAACCAGAATAGAATAGTGGGCTTTGTCAATCTTAGTCTTCTCTCATTCTCAGTGGAAGGTCTTGTCTTATGCATTTGTTATTAGAAAATTGGTCTCTTTCCATTATTAATGTAGTCCAAGTTGCTTGCTAATGCTCCTCNTTCTCAGTGGAAGGTCTTGTCTTATGCATTTGTTATTAGAAAATTGGTCTCTTTCCATTATTAATGTAGTCCAAGTTGCTGCTAATGCTGCTGGCCCAACAGATTTTTATGAACTCCTCTACATTATCTATAATACTCCTTCCTTTCAAAAAACTTAAGAGTAATACTCTTAAGTATTTGACAGTGCTTTGACTGTAAGTTTTACCTGTTTGTATCTTTAAATTTCCTGATACCAAGGAATTCTGCTTATTCATTATTTATCGGTTCATATAATTTTCATAAAGTATCTGTGGAATGCTGAAGTATTAGCCTTGATGGGATAGAATGGGTGCTCTGAGGATGTATGCAGGGAAGAAGAGTTTGAGTGATTAGCTGTCCTCTATATATTCCTATGAAGCAGTTGTGAATTGCTGAATTTCAGTGGACCATACTGTAGGAGATATTAATTTGTGCATTAAGGACAAACATTCTGGTTGCATTTGCCTCAGCTGTTTGTTCTGCAGGTATTATTTTGCAAAGGTTGTTGAATTTCCTGATGAAATTATTAAAGCAAATGTAATTTTTTGTCTTCACTTTGTTACAGCCAGGAAAACACTTCAAGGTTTACATTCCCACTGCTTTGCAAACACAGAACAGAGTATGTGCTAATCATAAGTATTTGTAAATTAAGATTTCACTCTACTGAATGTAAATGGCTCTAATGACTTTTATTGGATTCTCCCATAAATAGGATTGTGTGCAGCCACAAGCTAATGGAGAACTAGAGTATAAATATTCGTTACATCTTCTTTTAAAATCAAGGAATGGGTTTATTTCTGTGGTTGTGGGTTCATGGTGATTGTTCTATTTATTTGACTTTCCAGAACTGTAAGATGAGATTTCATATACCTGGTAGCATCTGAAATCAGCATTTGGGAAGAAAGCTCTTGAACAATTTCTTTGCACTAAGTAGGTAGCACATTAAAAAAAAAAAAACTTCAGTTGTTGATTGTTGATAAATTATGAGCAACAAGGACTGGAAAGAAAGCCCATTTCTTACTTTATATATTCTCATATACAATTTAAAATGTTCATTCTGAAGAATCTTACCTTTACTAAACCTCAGCCTTGAGAGAAATTTGTTAAACTAAAAATTTAAAACCTACCATTTTGTAAAAGGATTAAAACCAGCATTGCAGCCTTATTATGGAATTAACGGATAAGAATCTAAAAAAAAAAATTACAGAGAGGGAAAATAGGGAACTTTAAGCACACTTTCAAGTGGGCTTTTCAAATACTAAATTGTTGAAATTAAAATTTATCAGAAGAATGTGTCAGGTTTTATGTCTCTCTTCCCACCCCTGCTTTCCCCAGGAAGTTCTGGGAAGAATTCTGGGCTGATCAAATCTTTCCTGAGAAGGTAAAGATATGTGAAGCTCTTTCTGCTCCAGACTGAGGCTAGCAAGCCTGATACAAATATCCTGATGTTATGAATAAGAACACTCTATTCTCAGAAAAAGAGTGAATTTTTAGAGATATTTCTCATTGAACAAGAGGCTGTTTTCTCCTGAGAAATACTGGGGTAAAAAACAATGAAGTGAGAACAGCAAAACAAGCTAATGACTTGAGTATGGATTGGCTACAAAAATGTTTTTATTAATCTTTCTCATGTCAAAGGAGGTGTAGCTCATGATGTACCTAGGATTTAGTCATGAAGTTTAGATTGTAGCAGAGAAAGAAGAGACAGTCTAAGATTTTAGTGGATTTTGGTGATTTATAAGCCTCTTATTTTTTACTTCTATACTTTCAGACTTAGTTTTAAGTCACAGTTCCCTTATCCACCTTATTTTAAAATACTGAATAAATATAAAAGGAGAAATGAGCATCCTGTGAATACTATGCTTCTCAATTTTGTTTGTAAGCATCCTGGAGCAAATTCTGTTCCAAAAGAAATAAATTGTAGAAGAAGAAAATTATAATTCTGATTGATCTTGGGCCATTTGGGTAATGTGCAGAATGTTTCCATTCCTCTGTTATGTTTGGACCATGGAGTAATTTGTGAAGGCAGAACTGGCTGAAAAAAGCAGTCAAAAAAGGACATGAAGGATAAGACATTAGGCTGAAAGCACTCTTTCATGCAGATGTTGGCTATACAGGGTAGTACAAAGAAGAGTTTGCATTGGTTTCATTCTCTCTGATATTATATTGTATTATATATTCCTATTCTTTTCATAAATAACTGTCTCTGTTTTTATATATATATGGTACCAGTTATGAATCTTACTTGGAGGATTGAGCGTGTCAAGGGCAAGGGAGGCAAATTGTAGTATAAATCTAGGCATGTGTATAGATCTTTCTAGGAACAGGGCCTGGCTTTTGACATGAAGATATCATTCAAATTAATAAAGGAAGAAAGTTCAGCATATGAAAAATGAAAGACTACAGAAAAATTTTAAATATTAAGTATATAAATATATAAACTGAAGATGTCTGAGAAGTCCTGGATCTTAAATGAACCATTCATCCTCATCTTTATGAATTATCTAAATTATATTACTGAATCTGTTCTTCCATCTCAACTGGTAAAACTAATTGAGCTAAATCAGAGCTCCTGCACATTATGGTTTTGTAGTGAAGAGTCAGCATAAAAGGAAAATGTCATGAATCTGAAACAAAGGGGACTGATGGAAGACTCTCTGGATATAATTGCACTTAACTACAGCGAAGAGTTTTATACAATATCATACAAAAGACTAATCTACAAGGTAAATCAGTATTGTACAGGGAGTAATGAATAAGCATTAGTTGAAACACCAGAGACAAATGATACTTATGTGAAACAGAAACAATTTAAGAAAGGAAGGCTGAACTTTTAATACTTAAATTGTCAGTATTGCAGATGAAAAACAATATATTAACACACTGATTACTTGGGCTTTTGACATTAAAATTGTAGTATTAAAAAACCACTTATCTGCAAGGTAATTCATGTTTTTTCAAAATTATTAGTGTCTTACACATGAAAATATATTTGGTAAGGGAGGAAAAGGTGTTGTCATTATTCTTGATTAATTTTGGTTTGGGACAGAAGATTATGGCTGTATCCTAATGCTGTTCATGGTGAATGTGTGTTTTACTGCTGCAGAAGAAATCTGAAATTGAAAAACTCAATTGTGTAGGAAAATGGCTTCAAGTTTAAAGATTTTTTTACTATTGCTTTTTGTACTACTTCAATGTAAACATCTAGTTACTTATATTTTTCCAACCTGTAACCTCGTTCAATGAAGGTTAAAGTGGGGAGAAAGAGGTAAGAAATGTAACTTTTTGGCATGTCCAAAGTAGTCACTATTTCTTGTTGGTAGTGTTCAAATTAAGTGAAGAATAATCAGATGAGTCACAGAGAATACCTGTTTTGAGATTCCTGGTTGTCTGTCTGTTTTAATAAAGTATTATCTAGCTCACACTGACAATGAGCATGAGGTATTTTCAGGAATTCAGCCTCTCTTTGAGGGGAAATTTTCTCAGGCTGTGTATAGGTTTTATTTGGCACTGTTTCTTTTGCAGGAGAATGTAATATGTGTTTTAAGTTAGAAACTTTGATGTCCATTGTGGTTGACAGTCCACAGGCAGCATCACCAAGCAAGTAAGAGATTGTAGATTGTTTAATGCTTTATTCTTCTAAATGGAAGTCAATGAATTATGGAGAGCCTCTGGTCTAATATCAACATTTCATGGGTTCAGTGCATGTAGATAATGTTTTCCTCTGAGGGAACACAATGAAAAGTATGGCCGGAGTACTTAGTAAACTTTGAAAGATTCAAAGCTGCATGTCTAGCTCTAATTAAAAAACAGTGATAACTATTGTGGAAGAGAACTAATCAGTTACCAGGAAAAGAAAGTAACAGCAAGAAAAAGGCATTGCAACAAGGGTGGAGCTGTTATCAAGCAATAGCCAGGAGATCCAAATATCAAAGCATATAAAAACACTGAGGAATTAAAGTAATTCCAGGCTTGGGACCTAGAATAGTTGTACAAAATTGAGGAAAGAACTTAATAGTTTATTATCAGCTTACAACAGTCTCATCAAGTATGAAGATTGTAGCTTATTCATCTTGAGTACTACAAAAGAAGGATGTTGGCATACTTGAGCAGAAAGCTCTGCCTTTGGTCTGGGCATAGAATATTCTTAATATTCTTCATCTCTATGTAGGAGTGTGCCTGTAAACTACTCGGTGCGATAGCTAATGCTCCTGGCAAATACCTGACTGAGAAAACAGACTTTTTAAAAGTCTGCAAGGGGAAGAGGTAGAGGGGAAAAAAGCCTTAGGAATTGACAGACTATTAATGTGGGAGAGCTAGATGCTGCAGCTGTGTTACTGAACACTTCATAACAATGTCTAGAAGTAAAATAGAACTAAATATCATTCAAATGAAATTTATATGTGCAAAAGTTTTTTGTCTTAGACAATTTGCTCTGTGGTGAGTAGAAAGAAATCTATTAAGGCTCTTTCTAGAGTGGTATTGATAGCAAGTTTGAATACACCAAAAGGATTAGCTCTATTTTGTTGAATAATCTGATCTGGTTTGAAAGTATGTGTGATCAGTAGCAGAGGCAGTTAGTTCTGACATGCTTGCTGGTCACAGGTAAGGGAATGGTGGTGGTACGATGACAGGATTAAAGCCATGGACTATTATTTACACTGCTTATATTAAAAAAAAAATTAACAACCCTGTTATACAGCAACCCCAAAACTCTTTTCTTTGCTTCTTGTGGTTTGTTGCTTCCTTGAAACTGCTTTACTGGAAGGTGTTATAATTAAAGCAGGTGCAATTGTTTTTGTACTAAATGTTACACTGCCTGACAGGAAGAAGGTTTAGGGGCATGAACTTGTGAAGCGGGCATGTATATTGCTGCTAATACTCAATGTTGCCATATCCTAATTCAGGGGAAAAAAAGATGTCCAAATAATAAGTTTCTATTAAAAAGGCAGACTCACTGGTTTATGATTAAAAGATGGCATGGTTTAGCTACAGAATAGCATTGGGAAAACAAATCAGCTGCTGAGGCAGACAAACAGAAAACTGAAGACATGAATGGTAGCATGCTTTGAAAGTGGGGTTGTGTCATGGTCAATGGAGATAGTGTCTGTATATATTTCCAATTAAAACTGTAAGGACTTGATATCAAGCATTTGAAGTGCTGTCACCTGGCAATGCATCTGTCATGGGGGGAAAAGTAGTTGCAAGCAGGAGAGCTTGGTCCTTGCTTAAGCAGAATTACCAACTCAGCTGGCCTGGAAAAGTAGGTGCTGTCTTGTCAGTAGTGGTTAGTCATTTTGCTGGAAAGGAAGCAGAATATACAGCTGAGCTTTAGAGCTTTGTTGGATGGTCTCAAATTTTGTGCTTGAGACTGTTTTGTTTTTGTTTCGCTGAAGCAAGATGTGCCTTTAAGTAGTACTCACTGGAGGCAGTTGAGTTTATTGTCATGTAAAGGCCGAGTGACACATCGGCACTGCAGGAACCACTAGTCAGTTCTTTTTACCTTTTACGTGCAGTAAAGCCTGCAATGGCTAGTATGAAGTCTGTGTCACTGGCTCCGGCGTGCAGGCGGCGGGGTGACCCCCAGCGCAGCAGGGGGCTGGACTTGGCGCCTGGGGGCTGGAGGGTGCCGTGGAGCAGTGTCGCAGCGGCTTGCCTCCCCTTACAGGGGAAGAAGGGAACTGCTGGTAATTGAAGGTAAGATAACTATGAAGATTAAGATTAAAAGCCCAAACTCTGAATGGTCTTGAACAAAAGACCCTTGTTTTCTGCACGTGGGGCCAAAAAATTAAGCCAAGGGAAAAAATACAGCTTGGAAGGCAGTAACAGAGCAGTCTCTGCACATCGAGCTACAGGAACAGCAAGAAAAGTGTATAAAGCTGCTAGAGAGATTAGCTGTATGTTGATGTTATGCTGAGCTTTTAAAACAAAGCTACTTAATGCTTTCAGAGGAAAGACCTGTGGGGCAGGGACTGTGTGACTCACAGGCACTCATGGAGCTTTCAGCTTGAAGTTTAGTCACAATAAAATGTTAAGTGTAGTGTGGACTATTGTAACTTGTGCTAGCTGGCAACAAAGGTCGAATGCTTTCAGGAAAGCTAAGAATTTTTACTCAAATTGAAAACTCAGACTTTCAAAGAAAGCTAGTAATAAGGTGTGTCTGAAAGCTTAATCACAGGATTTAATGTATATCCACGTGCTTCAAAATTGTTTCAGTGAACAGCCTGATTAGTTTTGAAGAAATATATTCTTGTTGAACTGCAAATTAAGTGATGTCTTAATCTTCCAGTCAGATTGAGTAAAGCAGATGAGCAGAATTGTTCATTTGAACTTTCTGTTTAATTGTTATGCTGAATGATAGATAAGATATTCACTAGAGGATGTAGACTCCTGCCAGTTCCAGGTTTGTATAAATGGAAACTCAATGACAAAGAATTGAGTTTTAAGTGATATGTATTCATTAACTTCTCCCTGTGCAGACAAAAAATGTAATCAGACATATCCTTGTCTCCAAATTTCTAGGCTGCAGCCTTGAAAGTATTTATGCAAAATTATTGTTACCCCAAATATAGGAATAATATTAAGGTTTGTGGGCTGTTAATGCAGAAATGAGATGTAGCATCTAACTGGACAGGTGGCCCCATTTGTGTTAGAACCTATATGGCATCATGCCACTGAAATGTTGAATGTGTGAGACTGTGGCATGCAAACATTTAGACCCTCCCTTTACTCCTATGGGCTAGGTTAACTGCATAAAGGATCTGGGTGAATTTGGACCTTGAGGTCCAAAATTCTTCAGGTGCTTCATAAATGGCATAATTCTACTGAAGACAGTACAGATAACAATTAGTTGTTATCTGTCTTTTAGAAGTAAGTTTGTACTTATTAGGCTCTTCCAGAAGGGCACAGAAGACATAAAATAGGGAAAACATGAAATGTGTGAAATGTGATAAAACCAGCTCCAAAGTCAAGTTTGCTAACAGGCTCTGTTACTTTGAGAGACTCATCAAATGATATACAAACTAATAGCAAGGTGTGATTCTATTGTATATGTAAATTTTAAGCTTCAAAGTAAGACTGTCTTGCACAGGTATCTTCAGAAGTGTTTTTTCCCCTTATTCCTGCTGCTATGTCATTGGAAGTTAAGAATGGGTTCTGCATAGCAGAGTAAAATAAATTCTAAAGATAATATCTATTTTTATAGGGACTGCTGCAGTGTTTGTAAGTTCAGATATGATTGTGAGACTTTCAGTAATCGTTTATTTTACATGTTTGATGATCTTAAACTTAGTGTTGGGTAAAATTCCTTTTCTAAAACATTATTTCTTTGTTTTCAATGTTCAGGTTAGACTTGAATTAGGGAACAGAGCAAACTGATTTTGCCTGTTCCTTACCTCTAGGCTTGCTGAACAAGATAGTCCAGATCAGATGTCTGGTATCAGCAACATCATTGCATTTAACCTGGTCTGGTAGTAGAGCTTTCTAAAACTATTTAAAAAATCTCCTGGTGTAACTGTTAAGGCATTTCCCCGTAGCTGATCACGTTTTTTGCCTGCCTACTGATGAATTACACTTCTAGAGCTTGTACATCAAGAGTTAAGAGCTCTATGGGAACTTCAGTATAGGACTAGGCATAAACAATCTGTCTTTTTCTTTCTGCCCTCCAAGAAAGGGGGAGGGAAACTTTCTGGCATTCAGGTTTTCTCTCTGTAGCAGACTTGGCACATCGTTTATTTGCACTCAGTTGATGTTTGAAAGGTAGCCTTTGCAGAATGTGTCTGGAAGCTTTTCTTCTCTTCAAAGCTTGGACTTTGTAAATGCTAATGATTCTCATGTGAGAGAAGGGGTTGCTATATGTCTTGTCCCTTCTCCTTCCCAATCTGCCAGTGAGAAAGTAAGCCACTTAATGTGCTTTGAGTTTTCTTCCTGAAGATTTGCTTGATAAGGATTTCACATTTTAACTTGTTTGATTAGCTGCGATAACCTCAGCTACTCTTTTTTTTCCTTTCCTGGAGCAGCCACAAAAGAATACAAGCTGTGTATTGTGGAAAGAGTACATTGTTTTTTCTTAAAAAAACACTACCTTATAATGTGATTAGAGAAACACCATTCTTAGCTCACTTACTGCACTGATTGACGTGAATGTTTCACAAAAGATTTATGCATGGTCAAGACTAATACTATGAACTTTGCATTCTAAAGTGTGCAAAAGAACCGAAGGTCTGCAAAGATCCTGAAAATTCAGGAAAGAATAGTGGAGTTCAAACAAATTCCTGCTTTTTTTAATTAAATGCATTTGAATGATACTCCATTTGTATTATACTTTTGGGAAGGTTATAATATAGCTGTGGTTTGATGGATCATATTTTTAGAGTTCAGATTGTACTTTTGCTGTACTAAATTTCATTTTGTTCCTTTTATTTTTCACCTGATTTACAAAATTAAAGAGACTTTAGCCTATTGCATAGGATATTAGTTAAAAGGTCTACAAAGACAATGTGAAGATTAGGAGAAACATTATAAAATAGATTCAAAATGCTCATTTCTTCAAAAGAAACAACCTGAAACTAGAAATGATTAAAAATGCTTTGAAGTTGATTCTCAATGCTTTTTTCTTAAAGATATTAGAAACAATACTGTAGAACATATGGATGTATATTAAAAGCAATGGGTGCAAAGTAACAAAAAAATCCAACTAATGAATCTGGTTCTACAAATATTTGTGTTTGTAAGTGGCCTCTGATCAGTTCCACATTGCTAGGATGCCAGGTGAGCATCTGACATGATGTGAGTTGTTGAGCATTTCCAAAGAATTACTCTAGCTGTGGGTTTGAGATGAGAAGGCTCTGTTAGGGAGTTTGGAGAAGGGGATTTCAAACTTTCTAGTGTACTTCATCTTGTATTTTTAACATAACACAGATTTATGGTGAAAAGCAGTATGTAGGTCAGTATAAAATTCTAGTTCAGCCCTTTGTGAATCAGTATTTGAGTTCCACAGGTTAAGAAGTGTACAATGAGCCCAACATTTAATGTGTTGGTGAGTGAGACAACAGTTTAAACTATGCATTGTTCTTCCCTTTATAAAAGGGCTGAGAAAGTAAAACAAGGTTTCCTATTAGTGTATTCCCTGCAAAAATGAAGAATCCATAGTAAATGCAAAGCTAGAGATTTAGTTAAACTTAATGAGATCTGAACTCAGCTCAATTTGTTTGATTTCAGACTTCAAACTGATTTATGAAGTAATGAGATAGGGTATATTAGGATTTTGTTTTACTGGATTGATACATTCATTGCGTACTTGTTCAAATGCAAAAGTACCATTCAGAGCCTTCTATTTCCCATTCCATGTTTTAAGCCAACACTTGCAATGTAGTAATTCATTGTAAAATGAGAGGTTGTTTTTATGATCCAGTGCAAACATCTAATGTAATATTTTCAATTCTACTTTCATGTTTGTGTGTTTCTATAAAAGAAGCTTTGACTGATGTTTTGGACAACCAGTCCTGCCAGCAGAGTGGTTTGCTACTATATCCATGAAAATAAGTAAAGAGCTGTGAGAAAATAATCATATCAGTTACACAAGAATATTCTAACATAAATGAGGTAGAATTTGCTAGTACTAGAGTAGGTCAAAGAAACCCAATTAGTTACAGTGCATTTGCAAACTTGTTTCACACTATTTACTTGTCCAAGAAACAGAATATTAAGTCACAGCCTTATCAGAAATGGATGAATCAACTCAAAACAGACATAACACCACTTCACTTATTGGTGAAGCTTATTGTTATATCTGAAATGAATGACTCAAGAACAGTTATTGAGGTGTAAAGAATAGGTTGCTATGCTAGATAGAGCAAAGGACTTCAGAGGTCACTCATATTCAAACAAATGCCTGTTGAACTGATACCAGCTTAAAAATGATTAGTATGCAATGCATGGCTCAAACTGTTGTCTCACCAACCTATGAAATGTCCCTTCTTATTACACACTGCTTAAGCTCATGAACTGAAATACTGATTCCAAAGGGCTGGACTAGAATTTTATATGACCTACATACTGCTTTTCACCATCAGAGTCTGATGTGTTGAAGTTCATGTGACTGCACTCAGATGGAAGTGTATAATTCTCTGCCTCTGGACTAGTGATGCCATGTCTGAAATGAGGAAAGCGAATGCCTTCCCTTCTCTTGTTGCTTAAGTGGAGTGGAATATACTTGTGCTGTAACAAGTCATGTGACAAGTAGAATATATATTCAAAATAAACTTTCTGTAACAGTGCAGTAAGTCAGTGAGTACTTGCCAGTTGAAAATTTGAAAGCAAAAATCTCAAACAGTAGGGAGCAAATTTTTTTAAAAATACTAGAATATTGTAGAATCTCTGGGAATAAGTTTTGTAAAAGTAGAAGCAGCAATGGATGAGCACTCAAAGCAAGTATAAGCATTAGACCTGGAATATGGGGCTGTAGCTGGAATCTTGAAATTGTTTTGTTCCATTCTTAATTCTTTATGTAAGTGCATATCCCAAGAATAGGTATATATTAGAAAATACGGTTTGTGTGTGTGGAGGCACTGATTTGGGGGGGTTGCTTTGTTTTTGATTCCTTGGTGGTAAATGGAAGAATAGTGGTGTTTAGCCTTCTGCTGTTTTTTCTGATGGATTGTCTGACCTGGAAAAACATCTGTCTGAACACCTGATGTCACTTGCTCAATCTCCTACTTTTGTGTTATGCAGTCTTTCCTCTGGAGAGCTGTCACTTTTCTTTTGGATTGTAGGAATTGCATACCTGTATATGGTGCATGTTGAAGAATACTAACTTTGGAAGTAATAATTGTCTTAGTGGTATGGAAGACCCCTTTGTTTATGGTAGATTTTGCTACAGAGCTTATATTCAGAGGTTAGCTACAATATACCTGTGGATTAAAGTTTTCCATATTAACTTTTGAGAGGAATTTTACTAATAAATTGCCTCTTTTCCAAGTCTTCCTCTCGATTCAGTATGTCCCATTAAGCCTTACAAAGAAATATGACATTTTTCCCTTGAGGAATTATTTGATGGGCATAAGTAACTCTCTTCTGCTTATGGTAATGTTTTGTGACAAGGTAACTCTTCCTGATTTGTGGAAAAAAATCCTTAGGATCAGAGAAGTCTAGGTTGTAAGCTAGTAAATCTAGGTTACTACTTCAGGAAAAACTAATGTATCTGCAGAACTTAACAGCTGATTGAGTAGTGTATCTCTNGGGGGGTTGCTTTGTTTTTGATTCCTTGGTGGTAAATGGAAGAACAGTGGTGTTTAGCCTTCTGCTGTTTTTTCTGATGGATTGTCTGACCTGGAAAAACATCTGTCTGAACACCTGATGTCACTTGCTCAATCTCCTACTTTTGTGTTATGCAGTCTTTCCTCTGGAGAGCTGTCACTTTTCTTTTGGATTGTAGGAATTGCATACCTGTATATGGTGCATGTTGAAGAATACTAACTTTGGAAGTAATAATTGTCTTAGTGGTATGGAAGACCCCTTTGTTTATGGTAGATTTTGCTACAGAGCTTATATTCAGAGGTTAGCTACAATATACCTGTGGATTAAAGTTTTCCATATTAACTTTTGAGAGGAATTTTACTAATAAATTGCCTCTTTTCCAAGTCTTCCTCTCGATTCAGTATGTCCCATTAAGCCTTACAAAGAAATATGACATTTTTCCCTTGAGGAATTATTTGATGGGCATAAGTAACTCTCTTCTGCTTATGGTAATGTTTTGTGACAAGGTAACTCTTCCTGATTTGTGGAAAAAAATCCTTAGGATCAGAGAAGTCTAGGTTGTAAGTAGGCTTACTAGGCTAGTAAATCTAGGTTACTACTTCAGGAAAAACTAATGTATCTGCAGAACTTAACAGCTGATTGAGTAGTGTATCTCTCTCTTCTAGTAGTGGAGGATCACAAAATGGAGATGTTTAAGAGAAATCTGAAATGTGTGTGTCAATCAGATGACACTAATGCTTGTGTTACAGCTTCTGCATTTGCTAGTAAGATGTGTGTCCTGCTGTCAACAACCCATCATTCTTTAATGATAAACAGAAATGCTCATCATGAACTGTTAGAGACTTTAAGACTTACCATTATTTCCCCACATCTGTTTGATGTCTCCTATTCTTTCAACACTGCCCTCCACAAGGGTTGGCTTGAATAATTTCCTTACTGTGCTTAGGTCACACAGTTTAAGATCTTTCTTGGACTTACTTCCAAACTTGATGTACAGAATTATGAAACTGACAAAATTAGGAAAAACAAATTCAGTCTGGGGAATGGTGCCTGACGAGCAACAACAGTCTTACTATTGAGTGAAACTAACTTTTAATTGCTTAACCCAGCTCTTAGTTTTTTATAATTGAACAAGTGATAGAACATTCTTGTGATATCAATGAAAATGGGAATTCTTCTGTATTTGTACTATCTGTAATATCTTGACCTTTTCAAAGGTACTACTTTTAGAAGACTTCTAATTAATATGCTTTTGCCAAAACTAGAGAACAGTTTTTAAACATAAAACTTGAAGCCCTTCAAGCAATAGCTGTGTAATCTTACATATCCATCCATGTTTGTAATGAAGTTTCACTATTGGGTGACTTATTGACTAAATGAATTTGGTTTTTAATTAAGTCCAGATTTATTAAACTATTTAGCTACTGCAGAAAGACCCATTACAGTCTGAATCTAGTTTTGGACTGCCTTGTTATTTCAAGGTATGTTTTAGAAATCTCCTACATTATTTTGAAAGGAAAAATGATCCTGTGGCAGAGGTTTGCTTGGAAAAAGACAATTCCTGTATCAATTTCAACAAGTAACTCAGTTTCTCTGTTCCTGTTGCCTGCCTGTACAGAGGCTAATGCTTCCTTTCTTCCTCTTCTAGAGTTGCTGTTTGAAAAAAGACAAGGAAAGCATTATGTGGAGGGAATACTATGGAGGGAATATTTAAGAGTTTGTAATGTAAGTAATACACATGGTATGCAAATTTAGCTTGTAGTGTACTATTTGCATAATAATAACTACTTATATTCACTTGATGTGCAAAAGAGTAAACCTTGCAAGATTAAAAAAAGAATTGCAATATTGTGCTTTCTCTCAGTCCAAAACTCACTTTATGGCAGTATTCTGGAGGCTTACATTATAAAGATTGCATGTTACAACAGATTAGTTATTTAAATACTATATAGAAAACAATTATTTAAGACTTAGGGCTCTGCAGTAAAATATTTTAGCTTGCTTATCAATCAGTCAAAACTTCAATTGTGGTTTATAGCTGCTTAAATAACTTGTTCTCATCTCATGAAAATGAATGTGAAGTAAAAAGAAGGGCTCTAGGAAGAAAATAGTCATGATTTTAAATTAATATATCAAATGAAAATTACCTGCTAGTTTAAACCTAGAAGCCAGAGAGACTGAAATTGCTTTCCTGTATAAATATCTCTTGTAAATACAACTAAAATATTTCTGTTAAGATTGAACATATGGTCATCCTGGTAAAAACTTGAATACGGTTATGGTATCTAAAATTACCAGTAGAAATACTTCTACAATGTGTATGGAAAAATGTATTAACTTTTGGAGAGCTGGCTCTGTGCATCTGTGATGCTGGCCCACGTTTATGTCATGTAACATGTATGCTCTAGTCATTATCTGTTAGTTGATGAGGATAGAGGGATGCAGTCTACTGGCTTGAGTCAGGTACAAAGTGCAGGTAAAGTAACAAATGGAACCATTTTTCAAAAGAGAAGTAGAAAAGTTACTTTTTTCACCTCCTTCTTCTTTTCCAATTGCATTGTTCAACAGATGAAATACATGCCTCAACTCAAAACAACCCCAAAACAAATGCCATGTCATCAGTGATGATTCATTAGTCCTATCTTTAAATACACCCTGTAAAACAAATTTCAGATTGGACTTCCTAAAAGCTGTAATCTCTTAACAGAAGCTGCATCTGCAGTTTCTTTACTACTTTGGCAATAAGATATAGTGTAGAAATAAACCTGCTTCTGCTGCTGGGGTAGAGCAGGAACGTGGTTTGCTTATTCCTTGAATCATCTCAATTCTAGAGAGACTTGGATGCTGGGTGCTATCTTTGTTCTAGGCCCTCACTTAATGACTTGATCCACAACAGATGTTATGCTTAATGATTTAGTATATCACATTACATATTAAAAACCTTAGCTTGATTTTTGTTAGACAGAAATAGTTAAACTTTGGCAGAATCTGGTGTTTTATATAGGCAATACATTGTCCCTTACCAACTCATTAGCTTTCTTCTAGAAAAATTAATAAACTATTTAAAAAGCCTTTAATTTTTCTAGATTGGTTCTGATTATAAGTTATTAAGCACTGCTTATTTTGAGCTTGTTCCTTCCTAAGTTATCATAATTGACTTTGAATTCATCATGTTGTTTATGGAGTAGTCTTTGAAAAGTAACTTCTGTTTAATTTTAGATTCTTTGCAATCAGGATTGGTTTTGCCTCTTTAAATTTCCTTATGGAATGAAAAAGGCAGAGAATCGGATCCCTCAGTTTCCTGTTTTGGTTGGCATCATGCCATTGTCCATGACAATTATGCTTATCACTTAATCATATTTGGTTCATAAACTTGTCAATTTAGTGATACTGCAAAAAAATCTTTAGTACATGTAAATGCCCCTTAGGAAATGTTCTTTCTGTATTTAATAACTTTAAAATGTAGTTCATGTACCCGTATGGGACAGAAGCGTGCTAACTTTTCCAATAACAGTTTTTTGTGTTTTATGGAATTACATTTTTAACAAAACATTATATCATTTTAACCTGGCTGGAGATCAGAAGTAACTTTCTAATCAAGAATTCTCGGAAGAGGTAATTCAAACAGTTATTAAATCTGTGCTCTATGGCAGGTCTCCAGACTGGGTAGTTTCCCGTAGTTTCATGAAATATTTAATCAGTAGCTCAACTTTTGACCCATCCTTGCAATTCAGTAGACTAAAAACTTTTAACAACTCAGTCTGACATTCCTATTGAAATCACAAGCTTCTGATGAAAATATGATGATTGTTTTCTTGAAAAAATTATGAAAAATAACTCTTCGTACTTGAGATCCTGTAAGTTCAACTTCTGTTTCTTAAGAAATAGACTTGTAATACAGGCCAGACTTTCTGAATGACAATGGAGTGACCAGCACTCTAAAAGCATCTTTTCTTAATGTTTCATCTGTCAAACTGAAAATGCCTGATCACTTTAGAACAACATTATGTTTCACTTATTGACAAGTCCAAACTAACTGTGTGAAAGAGGGAATTTCCAGATCTAAGTTGTGCCATAGGTTTGTGAAAATCAAGAGTTGTAATTGTATCGATGCACTAACAAAGATATCGTGGGGCATAACTTGGTAGAAACCTCAGTTTATAACCTTAAATATAATCTTCACAGATTACTCATTTTGCTTAAAAATTGTTTTCTTGCTTCAATGTTTTTATTTAATTCACAACTGTGTAAAATAGAAAGTAATTGTGTAGTGGAATAACTGAAATATTGCCTGCAAACCAACTTTTTTAGTCTATAAATTGCTTGGGAGAAATTAAAAAATATTTCTTTCTTTAAATATCCTTTGAGCTTCTTTTAACATTAGGGTCAGAAACAAAACAAGTATGACAATGTCATAGTTATGTCATTAATATCAAAGTGAATTTAAGCTTCATGAACTGTTGTACTGTAAATGGTAAGCGGCTGATTAATGATACTTGGGGCTAATCAGCCTGGAGCTAGACATCATATTCAATTTTTCATAGTGTTTGAGGAAATAGTGATATAACTAATAGCTGATACATCTGTTGCTTCATGTTGTAAAATAAATTAATAAGTGAAATACTTCACTTTTCCAGAATGATAAGATGTTGAAGTTATACTGTGCACATAGGTAGTGTGTACTCAAAATGCTGTTACAGCAGTCTTTCCATTACTTTTTTCCTGTTTTGACACTTCAAAATTGGTATAAGGCAAGTTCTTTGGAAATGAAGTCACTCTTACTTTCTTCCCTCTATATTTGTGTGTACTATGTATCATGCTGTGGTGCTGATAGTTACTATCAAGCACCATGATTTTAAATATCATGGATCATCAAAATACAACTTTTTCTGATTTGAATTATAATTTCAATTGTGATTTATGATGATGGTAGCCCACTTCTCAGGCAAACATTGGTTGGTTATGATATTTATTCATGATAGAGGAATATAAACAGTATAGTAAAGGCTGCCTTGTTTGTAGCAAGTAATGCACTATTTGTCATGCAACAGCTCTGCTGTAAACAACTGAACACCCGTCTTCCTGGAGTACTTGCTAGAGTAAGGATAAATTGAGAATAAAAATTTCAAAACTGATTTTTGGCTGGTTGGCTTTACTGTTTATTTAGTGTTAATGTGATATTTCTGCATTTCAGTTGATCTTGGTGCATATAGACATTTGCTACTAGAAGCAAACTTAGGAGAAGCACTCTTAAACCCTTTCTGACGTATGATTTTCAATATTTATAAGAAAGAACAAGCAATCTAGGCTTTTATTACTTGTTTTCAGCATGCTTTGAGGATGCTAGTTTGTATTTGCAAAGGAAGTTTTTTTTATTGTGTTATCAAAGAGCAAGTTTATCTTAATCTGCCCTTGACAAATTAATGTTTGTTTTAAAGGAAGGATTCTTGCAGGAAGTTAGTGGCTCTACAAATAATGATTCTGGAAACGAAACCTCTTTAGATTTGAGACATTATTCGATTTTTACTGAAAGAAGGGAAAAAAGGTCTAGTAAACATAACCTTTCCTTGGCTTTGAAAGAGGCTAAATAATCATCTAGCATTATCTGTGTAACTCAAAGAAATGCAAGAAATACTACTGATCTTTCGAAATCTGTTTTTTTTCTTTAATGGCATCCCTCTTGGACAGCAGTGAGTTTTTCAAGTTGTGTTCAAATTCTTGTGTGGAAGTCTATGCCTTTGGGGTAATGAGCAAGGCATGACTAACTTCTAGCAATTTGGTCTCTGGACCATGTTCTGGAGGGCTGAAATACTCAGATGAAAAGGTTGATTTTAATCAGCCTGTCCATTGCCTGATGTTGCAATTACAGCAAAAGTTTTTTGTGCTTAGCACTCTTACTCCTGTCAGACTTAATCTGTATTATTTTTGTAAGTTAGCCAACCATTTCCAATTCTGCTCAGTCTTAAAAAAAAACCACCCACCCCCCAAAAAAACCCCAAACCAAAAAAACACAACCCCAAACACAAACCTATCCAAGTCTTGCTATAAAGACTGAAGAACTAATTATAGCTGACCCTGTGTTCATTGCTGTTAAATGTGGTTGGGGCAGAGTAAATAGCCTCTGTGTGCCTCACTGAAGCCTGTACATGTGGGCATGCTGCAACTGGCTGATTTCTCACT
>VZTQ01008560.1:8777-116025 GCA_013400755.1 Pelecanoides urinatrix | reverse complement strand
TATAAAAAATACACATAACAATTTGTATTCTATTATTGTTTTATAACAATCTTCAATTGTTCTCATATTAATCTTTACTTAGTGTGATTCATTTTGCTCAGCTCTTTCCTTCTCTGCTGAAGCCGTAAGTGGGAGGTATAATTCATGTCTTTTTGATAGTTTGTGTCTGAGTATACTTCAGAAATGCACTGTCAGATGTTGCATTCAAATATGTTTGCTAATGAGTGATTTCAGTGCTAGGTAGCTTTTATTTTATGGTCAGCATTATCTTGACTAGTATACACTGTTCTGGGAAGTCAGGATCAAGGATGATTATAATGAAGTAGAAAGGATCATCCAATGTTGTGATATCTCTTGGTACTGATAGCTGAAAGAAAGCACTGTAATTGTTTGCCACATCTGCAGATAACAATCACCTTGTTATGTGATTCCTGTAGTGACTACTTTAATTCATATAACTTTATTAGAGGTCTCCCTGTCCTTAACTTCATCTGCTTAAACTAATTTTCTAGCTCTGTTGGCTTGTACTTATGAAAGCTGGATTTCAGTTATTAGTCACACGATTTGAGTTTCTGCAACCACTTGATTTCTGATGTCAGGCATGTAAATAGTTTCTATGACTATTTGTGTTATTGATAAATTATTCCTTGGGTCCTAAACATAAATGTAGACTGTACTTCAAAGCACACTGATATTTTTATATCTCTACATTTAATCTAAATGGACCCTTTTCTTGTTAGAACTCTAGACTATGAAGAAAAAACAAATCTCACAAGTGGGAGTGGAGGATATTCTTTTGCACTGTTGGAGTCTGCTTGCAAACCTAGAGGTGGTACATAGCCCAGCATGCAGAGACTTACTGAAGTGGTCCTGAGATTTCTCCTTGGTTACAGATGACTTAAAGGACTCCCACCCACCTGTTCATGATACTTAACATCTCCAGATGAATCCTTCATCACTGTTGTGATGGAGGGAATGGGCTTTTGGAAGGAAATAAAGATGAAAATCAAGTGGCGGGGGAGGGAGAATATGGTGCATCTCCCTCTTGAAAACAGTTTTTTTTTTCATGTTTATTGCCTATCCCCTTGGTTTTTGCCATTTTTCTCTCACTTTCTGTGAATGCTTTAATCCTCTCTCTGAAGACAGGAATGGAAGCTTTATTCTCAAAGGAGAAAGTGAGCTAATGAGTCATTAAAGAAAAATGCACTTTTTGCCAGACTTCAGGTGCAGTTATCTCCCACAGATGGCTCTCAAAGTAAATTGTTCTTAATGCTGGCAGACAGATGGCTTTCTGAATCATCAAAAAAAAAATCTGATTTCTGAAATCATTTTCTGTTCTTACTAGGTTAGTCTCTCTCTTTCTCTACTAGTGAAAACGTGTGATAATGAACATTGTGATAGGCAGACCTAAGTAGGCCTATTGTCATTTCAGCTTTCAGGATGAAAAAGCAAGAGTCAAAGAAATGAGCTTTCCCCTTGATGAGCTTCCCTTTGCATTACTGTTTTGAATATCAGCTATACCTGATACTTCATTCTAGAATCAAATAGTGTCTTGTGTCAATGCATTGTTTTACAATAAGCCAGTTCTGTTAAGGAGCATCCACTTAAAATACAGTGTCAAAATGCTACATTGACTGCAGAAGAAATTTCAAATCCAAAACACTGCCCCATACTAGCTACTATGAAGAAAATTAACTCTATCCCAGCCAAAAGTAGCACATACACCTAAATTAAGGAAAAAAAAAACCAACTGGTTTAGCTTTTTTGTCTCTACATGTCTCACCTGCAACAGATTATCTCCAATCTTGCTTCAAGCAGTTTGAGATTGCTTTATTTGTTAGACAATGGCAATATGCTAAAGCAGTCCTTTGTGTAAAGTGTGCCATTAATTACTAGCTTACATTAATTAAAGTAAATGCAATCATGAGGGTATGCTAGCAGTGTTAAAGTTAATGACCCAAGATGTTATTGCTTAGCACAATTTTGAAGTTCATTCAAGAGATTTCAAACTGTAGGAATTAGATTATGAGTTATGTGGTCATAAAATTCTAGAAGCCATGGTTTTGGCCACTCTGTGATGGCCCTGATGGATTTCATGTCAGCTTGAATAAATTAACTGAATATACTGATGTTTTTGCAAAAATGTGCATGCTCAGATTTTAAATAAACATGCAGTGTTTATATATGTTGATGAAGTCAGAAGCCCAAATTGCATTGAAGTACCCATTGTGCTAAGTGCTACATTAAGTTTAGGAAGACAGTGTCCTTACCTAAAATGTCAACAGCAAATTTAAGATGAGATAAAGGATGTGAGCTAACAACAAAAAGACAGAGGAAAGAGGTAATAAAATTGCAGTTGTAGATCATGATAGGCCTGAATTAAAGCTTATTGAAATAATACATGTTCTAAACCTTCATTTACTTAAGCTTTGGAATGACATTCAGTTTTACCAGTCTGAGTTCCATTTTTACGTCTGAATTTAGTTTCCAGGTTGTTGGACTATTTCTTGCAGGTGTCTTTAGATTATTAGAACACAACTGATTTGGAAGAGGGGGTTCATGTGATGGAAACTACAGTCTTTCTCTAGTTCACTTCTGATAATGTTTTGTAATTCACATTCATGGCTACTCAGTGATATTCTTCCCAGGTGGTTTTTTAGACCGCTTAGGACCAAAGTCTTAAATATTTTTTTCATGCATTGCATTAATTATAAAGCTGAAAATATAAGGAGACCTGTATTGTCATTATTTGTCACATTTTTAATACCTTTATTCAGTTCTGTCAGTCTTGGACTCTAAATAGTTGTGCAAAAAAGCCCTATCTAACTGTAATTTGTGTTCTGTGCCATCATATTGATAAAAAATGAAATCAATGCTATTTTCACAAAGCATGTTTTTGAATGCAGTAGTGTCAGCCCTGAAGTACTGAGTTATCACAGGTTGGTTCCAAAGCAAATTGCAAGTTTTATTTTATTGAATGAGTACTCAAAAGGTAAAATGAGTATGGGCCACTGTCAAAGACCAAACAAGTTTTGCCAACAACAGGATATTTTTATCTCATGTTAGTGTTTATCCAGCAAATCCATCCTTGTCCAATAAACTTAAGTCTGCAAGAGGTGGGGCTAAAGAGGCAAAAAATAATTCAAGGGACCATTTTACTTCCATACCTCCATTTTATCAATTGATATGATATGATGAAGCATTTGCAAGGGTAAGGTACACTAGTGCTTAATCAGAATATATGGGTTAAGATAGAATGTAACTCTGATTTCCTTAAATACCCTGCATAAACTTTCTGCTAAAACTAGGGGTACAAAAATACAGATCAGTTGAATAGCCTCTTCTGAAATTTCGGGGGGGTTTGGCACTATGGTTCTTAAATTTGAGGTTAATATACATAAACAAGACAATATTAACTTAGGGCATAGCAGTAAGAAATTGTAACTGTAACAAAGTTACTTATGCAATAGATATATGCATGTTATACAAACAAAATACAGTACCTGTGAATAGAACTGACTAGTTAAATCAAGATGGTTTTGTGGTCATTTTTTAGCTGTGTTGAATACAGTCAGTCTTCTGAACTGGTGAATGTGAGGTACTGCTTGCTGCAATGTTTCAGCTCACTTCCTTTCTTCAGTGAATAGCACTGAATCTGATCTTTATTAGTAAAAGAATCTTAAAAAAATCTATGCTATCACTGTTTCTACTTAATGTTTAAATGACATCATTGAGGGAGATAAAAGGCTATGCTGATAAAGGTGTGTAAGGTATTATTTTCATTACTCTAATGTTCTACAAATTCTCCTTTTACCAAAGAGAAAGAAACTCATTGTGAGCACTTCTGTGTAAGAAGGGAGGAATGGGGAATTAAACTAATAAATTATAAGTCTCTGTGCTTATGCTAACCTGCAATATTGTAGTATGTAGTACTTTCTGTAGAATAAATATTGGCTCAAAACTCATAAATTATTAAGGATGAAAAGTAGACCCTACAACATGACTGTCTTATAGAAAGGAAGCGATCAGAACCCTAAATCTGCTGCTTCTGTGAAATCCCATTGCTGTACTGACCCTACAAAATATTGGATGCTATGCCCTTCTCTTTTAGAGCAGCACACTTAAAGTTGTTATCTCCCCTGTGTTGTAGGAACAGGACAGCACCTGCAGTGAGAATGCTGAAAAGTTGTAATGGAAACTCCTGTGGTAGTTTGTACTGAAAAGCAACTTTTGAGGCTGATAAAATTGCTTTTTTTCTCCAAAATTACTGCTAGACATCTTTCATGACCATGCTGGATACACTTAAAATGTTTGCCACAAGATTTGCCTGGACTCTTAATGTGCCTACCCTAGGCAGTAACTTTTTTCAAGGCTGCTATTCTCCTACATTCCTCCAACAATCTATTACTTTCAAACTGCCTATCTTGGCTTTAACTTTTTTTTTCAGGTTCAAATGTTTATCAGAGAGCAGAATAACTCAATGTGACACATTTGCCCAAAGCACTCTGTAAAAAATCTGTGAATGATTACACATGTCTTGTAACTTCAGGAAGCAATGAGGGAAATAAGTGAATCCTCACTGAGGACACATTTTTCAGACTTCCTGCCAGCAAATGAAAAATCTCGGATGTATATACCACATAAAACAGTAAGGAAATGACAGCAACCTTATTAGCTGCACTGTGGTAAATAGCTACCCCAGTAGAGATGCTGGAGGGAGAAGGCAAGAAGAATGCCAAGACACTTATTTACAGCAAGAGTGGGAAATGGAGGGAGAGAAATGCTGAAAAGAAATGAGTGTTGTCATAGCACAAAGGAACTAGATGAAGCTTTGACAGTCCTCAGGCTCCTGTATTTCTATGCAACTGCAACTCTGCAGTAAAACACTTGTCTGTATGTAGACCCTGAACTGTGTCATGTTCATGGTGGGATTGATTTAATAGGTCAGTGCAGATTACTAAACAAAGCATCTGTGAGACTGAAGCCATTCTAAAGGATTTTGTTCTTTCTGCTGGTAACTACACAAAGTAAGGAATGATTACCAGTGAAGAACTTCATACTGATAAAGAAAGGCTTTTCACTGCTGGTGTGTGGGATCAAAAGACATTTCCTTCAAGTTCAGAAGTTTCCTTCATGCTTCTGGAAGGGATGAATGTCAAGGAGCTTTCTTATATTTCTTCTTCCCTGTGCTGCTTTTACCACAAAATAGAGTAATGTGACCAATACAGGCTTTATATCTGAGTTTTTTTTTTATCAAAACAAATATTAAGAGATAGCTGAAATATAAGACTATTATTTATTCTTATTTGTTTGTGGGATACTTGGTAGTCTCACGGATACAAGATGTATTTTTTCAGCATATATAATGGCCTCTGATTTTTGAGGAGACTAAGTGTCTCCTCAGAATCAATACTGATAATCTAGTACAAGTGTTATTGAAATCTTTGTGCCTGTAGCATGTAGTTCTGTGCTGAAGCCTCACTGATTAATACTGAACATGTCCCCAGAAAGTAAATTGATTTTTAGAAATACTGCATCTATTCACTGCAGATGTCTGGTTATTTCAGAGTGCAGTGGTAACTGCAGTGCAGCTGTATTTCTAATGTTGGTGGAAACTGCTTCAATGAAAAACAGAAGTCTGCTACATCTGTTTTGTGTGTTCTAGACATCTTTCATAGCTACTAAATCTGTATGGCTGAAGGACTTGCTGTGATACTCTAAATGCAGCCTGCTAGAATTATGGAGTTCTGTTTTTTTCTTGTCAGTTGTTTCTGTTACTTTGGTGTGTGTGTCTATAATACAGACAGAGGTGTCTGTTATCTAGAAAGTAAGGCAACAAAAAGCTGGCTTCATACTTAAGCTATTCAAGGCATGGTGCCTTTTATTTCTGTTTACAGCTTTCCACTCAGATTCCAGAGTTATTGGGTATTGTGAAAGCTGTGTATTTGTTTCAAACAATGTTACTGATGAAACTGTCCAGAGGCACTAAATCATTATGTTGAAGAATTGGCATAGACTCTTAGAAATGTGTGTAAGTGAAGAAATTTAGTTCTGCATTCTCAATAACCTTCTAATTCCCCCCTTTCTACACTGAGTATCTTGTCTCTCATTCCTACTCTGCATATACAATTCTTAATGTTAGAGGCCAATTTCTTAAATTTCCCCCAGATAATAGTGTTGATATACCAGTTTAAAAAAACCCCAAACCTACTTATGCCAAGGAATCTTAAAACAAAGAGTAGACAATATTATGTTGGTGCTTAAAAAAAAAAAAAAAACAAACACCAAACAAAACCCAACAAAAGCCTATCAATATGTTGGAACACAATTTCTGTGTTAAGCATTACATTGTTATTTTACAGCATGTAACTAAATTAAACCTGAATTACATAATCACATTTACAAACTTTGAAATGAAGATGAATGCTGAACCTTTTTTCATTGTTTGAGAGGATAATGACATCAGTGAATTGACAGTTTTGGATTCCTGGCCTCTGGAATTTAACCAGATGTTTTAGAGATACTGTCACAGGTTAGAATTTAATGGGAGTCTGTACTTGAGACTTAAAAGCCAATGTTGCTGGCTCAAGATATTCAGCTAACTTGCATTAACATTCAGGACCATCTTGTGGGTCCAAATCTGCATGTGTTCAGATGAATCCTTTACAAACTGAAATAATCCTTTACAGCATGGCAGGAAATTAATTTGTGCATAGTATTTTATCTTTAACATTGGTATCTGTTTAATCTTTATTTTTCTCATTACTACATTACTTAATATTTCTGAATTACATTAACAGAATGTTTGGAAGACTTATACTGCAAGTTAGGATTGTATATGTAATATGGAATTTATTGTGATGTATGTATCTGATTTCTTTGGTAATAAAAAAAACATTCTGCTGCACTTCTCTTCCCTCCCTGTATGAATTAAAATGTATTTGAATATAGGATCCCACTGGGGTCTTATGGTGTTCTCTTGGCACATAGAACTACCATGCGAAAAGTCATTTTCAAGTTCTAATAGTAGTGCCAAAACCCTAAAGATAATTAACCAAGGATTTGGGAGTTAAAAACCTTTTAGGTCTTTATTTAGGAATGCATATATAATAAAATAATTCATTTTTAAATTATTAAAGTAGGCAAACACTATTGACTAGAGTTAGGAACGGATGTCCTTCTAAATGGCTGTCTGAGGTATTCCTTAACCAAGGAAAAAAAATTATATTAACAGTTCATCTGTTGATTTGCTGACTTGAACAATAGGGAGATTCATTATTGTTCTAATTAATGCAAGCCTTTTTTAACATGCTAACTAGAATATCATCCACCACCACATAGCAGACCTAGATCTAACTGATAATTGTAAGTCCTTGTTCCTAGTTTTCAATTGCTTTGCTAAACTTATAATCACTTGCTATGTTTCCTGATCATTCTAACTGCTGAATTTCTGCTTCAGGCTAGTTGTATAGGTGTGCTTTAGTCATGTTTAAATTAACACAAGGAGAAAAATAGGAAGTGTTGAGCTTCTGCAAGAAAAGGTGCAGACTGGGGCACTTGAGCTTCTTTCCTAGTGATTAGATGAAAAGAAGGGGATTGGGATTATAAACTATAAATTTGGAAATAGAGGTCAGTACTTATGAGATCACTCTCCTCTGAAGCCTTAAGAGGAACCCCAAGACATCCATTCTGCAGCTTAAAAAAAAAAATCCAAACCAACATAAACTGAATTGTAAGGCTGTTTAAGTGCTTGACATGCAGGATTTGTATGTATGACTTTATGCATGTGCTCATTCTGCTACAGGAGATAGTATCATGGGTAACATAAAAGCCAAAGCACTTTTGATTTACAAAAGACTGCATTGTGACATAGGTGATGGTGGGGAACACAAAGATGGAAGCCTGGAGCTTTTGGAATTGGGATGTAAAAGAGAAATCTGCTTATGCAGATGGGAGTACTCCTTTCAAAGCAACTAAGCAAGTTACTCCTCTGTAACAAAGATTTTGACAGTAACTTATGAAACAATCCTTGTTATTGGGACATGTAGTTTTGAAGTAGCATTTAAACTAATTCATAAGCTATTTTTCTTAAGATTAGTTTACATGCTTTGTACTTGAAGCTCTCCAAGTGTCTTATGTATGTTTTTCTATTCATGGAAGGAGGATATCCAAGACTAGAGCCTCAATTAATGTAAACCAGAATAGCCCTATTTATTCAGTGTTTTCAAGACTACTTATGTTATAAGTAAACCTGATTCCTGTCCTCTAGAGTTTGTCAAGAATCTTTCTGGGGAATTAATTGTAAATCTAGCACTAAGTTACACTGAATCTTTTTAAAAGTCTGTAGGTGGTTTTAAAGTGACAGTTCTTGCCTTCACATTTTAGAATATATTTGAATGTGAAAGAGTTGGTTAGTGAAATCCTTGTTATAAATTTAGAAAGAGGTTTAGAATTAAATGTTTGATTTTGTATTTTTATAACCAGTTTTAGAAGTTAAAGACTATCTTACACATCTGAAGCTTTCTACAACATCGTAAGTCATGTTTAAATATAAAGGTGTTTTGTACCAAGGAACCTTTCCTTTGTTTTAGATTCTTGCTGCAGTTTGAGCTTCCACATCTGATTAACAGATCAGAATAGGAGTAGTAGCTTTATGGGCTTAGATATTAGCTTAATTACCAGCTTTTAACATGCAATCTGGTACTTTTATTAGCTTGGCATATTAAAAAAGTCTAATGAGCTCTGTTTTGCATCATGCTGTTCCAGAAAATAGGTGGTAGTGGTTAGTGTGGGTGATGTAGGTTTTCTACTCTTAAAAAAAAAGGCTGAAAAAGCAAAGTTGGCGCTTTGAGAAAAATATTTGAATTATTTTATTGTTGTCTTGCATGCAATATTTTCAGTTTCAGGACAGGTGGATTTGCCTGTTGAAGTATGCTATCCTTGCTCTATATAGCCCTATATTATGATTTCTAAGCTATTGTTAAGGCAATTTATAAAGAACTTATGAATTGAGCTGAATCGTTCCCTGTGTGGTTTTATTGAATAGCCTATTTTATTGAACAGCCTATTGCATTCTTTTTGCTGCATCTCTACAGAATAATTCCCAGTGTTTTTTTTAAGCTCTTCAGATTTACCCATTTCGTGTTCCTTGGACATATAATGTCATCTAACTGGTTCTCAACAAATAAAATCTTTTTCCTATTTTGAAACACTTTTACCTGTAACTGTAACCTGTAACCGGCTTGTTTATCTAAGTGTTCATCATTTTCAGTAGAAAGAGTTGCTAAATTGCTGCTCATGGAATAACTTAATCAAAATCTGCAATTAAATTTTTAATTCACCTGAGAAAAACATAATGAAAAGACTAGTTGCTGTGTCTTCAGGCCTAGTACGTACTCCAAACCATATGTAACGTCATTACCACAGCTATACATTATAGATGTCCCTACAGTGGCAGAAAACCCTCTTTGGAAGAAGTCTACATAGAGGTAGTCTGACCCACACTGTATTATTTTCTTTCTGAAGTACAGCTTGAAGGTAATTGTGAAGTGGTCAATAATTAATAACATAGCTGTCTGCTGGGGAACTAGAACTGATTACCCTTGACTTCCCTTCTAGACCAATGTTCCTAATTCCCAAGATGTGCCTCTCATGTGGAACATGGGGAAGGAGCTGTTGTCTGACTGTATCTTTTTACTTGGTTTATCTTTGAGAGAGAATTTCCAGAATCTGAACTCTACTAGCAGCCCTGCATTTAAATTATGCTGCTTGAGAGACCAGAGAGGAAGAGATCAAAGCTTCCAGCTCAGTTTCTAAAGTGCTGTTTTCTGCTGCTTTCTCAATCTCTGTCCAAACATTCTCATCAATTCTATACAGCATTTTCTAGGTTAACTTGAATACAGTTACAAGTCAGACTATTAGTCCCCAAATTTTCTGTATTGCTAGGTATGTCTGCTCAGAACAGACACCAAGATTCATAAGTAGCCTAGGGAAAAATATGTGGGGAGAACGGCGAAGTACTGTGAAACTGGTGTAGCACTGCTTGTATGTCTAATTATATGCTGCTTCATAAAAAAATATACAAATTGGGGGAATGGGGATCAGATACTATAAACAGGCTACGAATAGTTAACTACTTAAATTCTAAAATATTTCCAATAACTTAGGCTACTTCACAACTGTGTATTCTCACTTTATCTCAGAACCCTTGTACTGCATTCCTGCCTTATTTGGAAATTAAAAAAAAACAACACTCCTCAGTATTTGAAAAGAAGCAATTGTCTTTCTCATGCCTTTGAAGACTTCAGCAATATTGCTGCTGCTTTCACTTGAGAATTTTCAAATTACCTTGTAGAAGGTAGTAATAGAGACAGACTAGCAGGGAGTTCATAAACATTCATGCTGTTCCCTAAACTTTTTGTACTTGCATTTGCATGTTTTTGTACAATGTTCTCATCAAATTTAACCTTTTAAAGTTAATATTTAGGTAGGCCTTGAAAAAGATCATAAGTTCTCTAAATATCTCAATTTTTTTTTTACTGTATGTGCAAGTGAATGATGTAGAGTTTGTTCTATTAAAATACTGATTTGATCTGGAAACTGATTGTGTTTTAAGACTGATTAGCCTTTATAAATGTGGACTACAAATGGGTCTTGAACATTCTGCACTTTAATTCCTGGGAAATTACCACTGATTTCCTTTGATAGAGAATAATTTGCTGTCTGTTCTCAGTTTATTTCTCCCCCCACCCACAAACACATTGTTGTTCTCTGCAGTTGAGAACAATTTGAATTAGTACACAAAATCAATGGGTTTTCTTTAAACGTTTTTCTGGCTATACTGTATGCCTGTACTTCTAATTACTTTAATTCAACTTGGGGGGAGGGTGTTTCAAAGTGTCTTTCTTCAAGCCATCTCTAGCTCTTATTTTCCTTTGTGTGACTGGTGCTGGAACTAAGAATTTTCAGTTTCCATATGGTAATAGAAATTCTGAGCCAAATATTTATAAATCTGTTGCACAATACTCCAGTTCAGAGTCTAGATCTGAATATACTACCATATCAAATTCAGAATCCTGGTCTGGGTGCTTGAACGATTCAAAAATATTAGGTATTTTTTTAATTGTGGACTGCTCTTCTAACAGTTTATCATTAACTGCATTTTTCTTCAGTATTTGAGAGAATTTTAGCTTAAATTCCCGTTCACAACTGATGTATATCCAAAGCAGGCAAAACAGAATTCCCCAAAGCCTCCAAGTTATACCCAGTAAGATATGAGAGGGTTGCAGGAGAGAAGGTTGCCAACAAATGTTAACTTTGAGAATATAAAGCACTAAGCTTGCATTGCAGAACATCACAAATTTATAGATGTCTTTCATGGTGTATCAATTGAGTTTTCTGTTCCCATTTTGAAAGGAGAGATTAAATAAAATATCTCGGCAGGTCTTTGTCAAATCTGTTCATCTTCCCTTCATAATCTCTTAGCATAGATGAAGACATTTTTCTTTCCTTTAAGGATGCAGATGTTTGGGGTTTTTTCTCCATTTTTTTTCATACCATAATGGAAATTCACCACGCTTTCCAAAATGCTGACTAGCTGTGCAGAGACTAAAGAACAGTCATTAGAACGTGCATGTAGTTTTGTCAGTTGCCTACAGAATTATGGGTAAATGACTGTGATATTCAATTAGTATGGTATCTTGAAGCAATAGTGTGCTCTCAGGGACTTTAACGAACTATCCTTACCTGACTTGCATGAGACCTTATGCATTTTTATTACTAATGCATAAAGCTTAGAAGTGTTTCAGCCCATGAAGAATGCAATGTTCTTCACTCTTATGTTCTTAAAATCCCTACAGAATTCTAGTGTTTCAATGCAAGATCTTAAATGCTAATAACATCTCTGGGAATCTACAGCTATGTACATACTGAGGGCACATGATACTGGTGCTTTCTTGTGTCAAATCAACTTCAAAGGCTCAGTTGTTGGCTAGCTCAGGTGATCATGTATGACCGGGTCATGAAGTTGAAGGTGCTGAAAGCTGCTATTTATCTTCACTGGTATAGTAGCTAAAGGAGAAGATCATGAGAGTTCATGTAGAAATTATGGTAATATAAAGGGTACTTGGAACATCTTGTTGGCTGCCAAATAGTAGTCATATTTCATTCACCATCCACTTGTGTACCTACAAGAATGGGCAGCAGTGCAAGCTTCATTCTCTAACATCAATTTCTGTTGCTGATGTCATCTTTTTGCACTCCAGTGTGCCCTAGACTGATCACTGTGGAGTCTACTTTACAACATCTCAAAACACCTCAACACTGTTACCTAGGGGCCGAAAACTACTTAAGTGAACACCTAACTCTTGTAACAGGGGAGAGGTCTGCAAGAGGGATTCTGGAATGATTCTATTCTTCGCATGAGCAGTGGCAGCATAGACATTTGAACTCGGGTTATAATGGAATTGAGCAGTTTGGGATTATATAGAGTGATTATCTGTAAAATATGACAAGATGCAGTAATGGAGATAGAAATGTACTGTCAGAAAAATTTTGACCAGCTCTAAATATAAATAAGGCTATAAGAATGGCACTTTTCAGATCTAGCTATAGTCATCTCTGAGTTTAGCTTTTCCTTAATCCCTTGAGATTTGCTATAAAACCAATGAAATTTTGAAGATTTTTCCAGTTTCTGGACTATATACAATGATCACATATTAAAGAAAAGCTCATTAAGTTTCTCCTTGAGGTGTTTCTGGTGTGACAGTCTTACTAGTCTGAATATTGCGTGTCCTCTTCATGCTTGCACTGCCTTGAAAGTGGCTGCAGGAACTAATAAAGAGAGCTGACTGATTATTTTCATTCCTGAACTGTCACATTTTGAGTTACTGTGCAGTAGCATGCTTTACCTTACTGCAGGTTTATATATTAAAAGAGAAACTTGTCAACATGATTTATGTCCCATTAGTATCTAGTCATCTTAGCAAGCAGAGATGGCTAGTATATGAGAAGCCTTATACCCTATAATTCAGCAAGACAAGAATAGCCAAAATATCTTCAGGATTAAATGCTTGTTCTGCAATTTTTTTTTTCAACTCTTTAGTGACTGAAGTTGAAAAAGTTCAACTTATTGACTAATATGTTTATGCAAAAATAATTCAAGAAATTATTTTCCTGAAATTAGAATGAAAAGGAGCTGATTTTTTTGAGGCAAAAACTCATTGTCAGACAAAAACAATTTTCTTCCTTTGATTTCCTACAGTTATTTACTATCTGTTTGTGGAACATGAATCTTTTAGAAATGTGAATCATGGGAGTTTTCCTGACATGGGACCCTGTTTCTTCCCTCCTCCCTCCCATACTACAATGAGCTATTGATTCTGACAAGTGACCAAGAATAACTTTCTCCTGAGTAGAGATTAAAAATTAGAAACAAAACTTAAGTTTCCAGAAAAGTAAATACTGTGCCAGTCCTTCTATTAGTATAGTTCTGATCGATAATTTCTATGTGCTTATAAAATTGTAACACACCATACCAGTCCATTGTCTACTCCGTAAATTTTTGTTATTTCTCACTCTGTCCTGAAAAAATTAAGCCTACCCCTGAAAAAATATTTATAGGAGAGGATACTTCAGGGGAAAAAAGAAAAAGGTGGTACTTGGTTCATATTCAGTATTGTAAACGATGACTTTTTTACTGTTTTCTACCATGTTATTTTGTATTTTTTCCTGGCCATTATTATATTTTATAAACACAGCCTGTAAGACATTCCCAACAAGGACTGCCAGCTGGGATTCTTCCTCTTATCCCTCTGTGCCACACTTAGCAATTTTGTAGAAATGCTATAATATATTGAGCAGAATACACTTTGAAGCTGAAATACATATCTGAAGAATTTATTTACCGTAAATGTTTTCTGAAAGCTTCTAAAATAGTACTTTAGTGAGAATCAATGTGATATGGGGATATGTGTCTTATGTTAAATAAAACTGAAGTATTATTTTCAAATCCAGTTTAACATTCTTTATTTACAGAGTACTGTATATGATGCCCTCATAAAGCAATGAACAAGCCACCTATACATCTCTGTTGGAGACTGAAGTTCTTCTGATGGCCATGAGTCGCTTGAATTATCAGGTATTCACAAACACAGGATATTGGTTTGGCAATACATTCAGAGCACTATAGACTGATTATTTTGTCAATGCCATAGTATTTTCTTTTGTAGTGAATTAACTTAATGCTTGGATTTTTTTCAACTTTAAAATTGTGATTAGAGATCAGGAAGAAGGAAAAAACCTACTTCCTTCTCCTACTGCTGACATATATCGAGCACCTTAAAAATAACAAAGTTTACTTGAGGAATAGGACTTGTGGCATTAACCATATAACCCTATTTGCTGTATATCATAACATACCCTTTCAGTAACTGCTAATATTATGTGAATTACTTAAAATTCATGTAATGTCTTACTGCTGGTTACACACTATCAGTGTAAGTCTTCCGAACTACACTTCCTACCATGCTAACTTTATTTCTGTGTGATTCAAATAAGTAATTTTGGACATGTAGCAAAAATTGAGTAATCCTCTTCATAACTGGAGAGGCTAAAATAGAACAGGCAGCTACAATTTTCAGAATCCTTTTGTGTCACTAGCGGTATGGTCCCTTAGGGGTAGTGTGCTAATCGTAATAAAAAAATTGTTCAAAAAATTTGTTGCAACTGCTTTGTCAGGTCATCTTACATTTTCTGAGAAGCATTAAATGGAGTTACAAGCATAGGTAGTTACATGACTGTAATGTAACTCTTGTATGCAATCTCTCCACTTCATTAATAGCTCTCTACCAATTTTAAAGGCTGTGAACCATGAGCAGCTGAATAATGCTGATGTTCAACAAACACAATGTATGAATACTTAAAACTAATCTGGTACACTCTTAAACAATTTAAATAAGTGCGATTAAATAAACTACCAGAAAGCCTCCATTTAGAGTTTCACAATACCTTTCTTATTGTTGTGCAATGACATTTGTGGAATACTAGAACAATTTGTTTGCAGCATGAGTTATTTTTTTAGCTTAATATTTGTGATGTAAAGCATACGCAGACTGACTTGTTCACACAAAATCTTCCTCTGAGGCTAACTTTCTAAACTAGGGTTTACTAAATCAAATAAATACTAATTTTTTTTGTGTAATACAAGTAAACTTAGAACAAAGCATTTGTGGCTTCCTGCTTGCAAAGAGGTAGCTTCTCTTGTCGGCATTTACTAGACTCAAAAAATCCCTCTGTTCAGTACTCTGATTCCAGCTTGACTTCAGGGCTTGCATACCAGACCAATACATACTTGGAGAATAGAGACCCAATATTGCTTTCTAAAGCTGCCTATTGCTTGATCTCCTGCACTGTGGGTAGTAATTCTTTCAGTAGTACTACTTCCAAAATATATTTGTAGTTAAGAATGTCCTCACAGGATTAAGATTCACCTATCTGTCTAGCTAGAAGCTTTGCCAACAGCCAGTATCTTAAAGATATGAAAAGGATATAAAATATTACCCAAATTCTCTGAAAGGCTCTTACTCATCTATTAGGCATGTTTAGGCAAAGAATGGATTTCATTTTTCAAATAGACAAATTATAGCAAAGGTAATGCTAGTGCTGAGACCTGCCCTCATTGAAGCAAGTTCATCTGGGTACCTTCATGACCTTGATGGTACAATGTAATTCAAATGTCTCTGGAGGGGGCCTGAGGAGAAAAGAGTGCATTCCTGCTGGTGGATGGCAGAGGGCATGTGAAAGATGAGCTTTTATGGATGTGATGCTGACAGGTTAGAACAATCTCTTATCTTTGCTGTTTGTGGCTGAGTGTTATGTATATACTTATAATTGTTTAGTGGTCAATATTGTACAACTGGAATTCTAATAGTATGCTTGCACACCTCATGATTTTCTCCATTTTGTTTGAGGAGATATATATTTGTTCTTGTTTTGCAGCAGACTTTTATTTTCCAACTAAGCATATGCTAGTGTGACAGCAGTGCCCACCCTTGGGGTGCTGTTAAGAGGGGGGCTGTGTGCAGGGGTCAGGCCCGCAGCTGCCCAAACCCAGTCCACTACGCAAGGAGATGGCTCCCTGTCACCAGCTCTGCTGGCTGAACCAGGGGACTTTGGGATCAAGTCCTGGAGCACCGTCCACACCTTTCGCATGCTGGTATGGGATGGGGAGGGAAAAGCAGAGTGCTGCCTCAGGGATGCCGCAGATACAAGATGGGCTTGCTGTGCTGCTCTCTGTGTTCTGCAGGCTGTGGTAAAATGAAGCTAACCCATTGCATGTGCAGTGATCCTCGGAGCAGTACTGCATATTGTGACTTGCTTAAATAATGCATCTTTCCTCTTACTATGGTAGCCCATGAGGACTTGTGACTAGATTGCAGCTGAAAAAAGGAAAGAGCATGGCATAGGCTTGTGTTCCCTCAGTCCCAAATCCTCTGATGTTGGCAGAGGAGAAAATTAGCTCATGTTTTTCTTCTGCGTTATTTGCTTGGTCATCTACTGTGGGTGGGTTTTTTTCCTCTAAGCTCTACTTGCTTTCCTTTTTTCTTTTTATTTCACTTTTCTTCCTCCCCGCAGAAGTAGCAAACAAACAACTATCCCTCTTCCTACAGTGTTGTTTTCTGAGCATGGCAAAAAGAAGAAGTAGCCTCCTGGATTCAGTAAGGCTGTTCATATATAAAAGGTTTTCAGATTAAGGACTACGGAGTGAGGTAGTTTGAGGATTACATGTAATAAGATTCTGCCATGATGTAAACACCATTCAAGATGGCACTTAAAGTGAAACATAGCCTAGATTTACTGAGGACTAAAATCGATATTACATATCATTGCAGTTGGATGCCAAAGGAGGCTGCTATGCATGTTCATGGTATTTCAGATGACAGTGTGCTATTTTTCTTCCATAAAGAAGGACTTATGTGAGTTTACTTGTGCCTTGTCTAGCAAAACAAATCAAAACATTTAGGCTGCTATAAGAATGTTCTGGCAAGGAAAACATTAGCACAAATAAGGTATGTTTATTCAACTTTAAATCCTAGATTTTTTGCAAAGCAAAAGTATCAGGTGTAGTTTGCAGAGTTAGCTTGGATATGAACAGCTAAGTTATTTACCATTTTCAGCACTTACTTAGATATACTTCAGCACAGTTCAAACCCTTATTACTCATTTGTGAGTCTATTCTGTCTTAACTAGAAGATAAATAAAATTGCTTTATATGACATTGATATTCTAACAGATTTTCTCTGTTTAAGCTTTCAAATAATATCAATTAAAGCTGAAGTTCAGCTTTGGTTTCTCTTTGGGGGGCTAATTATTATGACAATTATTGAAATAATTTATTCCTCATTAAATACATCATATATTACTTAGAGGTTGCATGATCACAAATTCCTGTGATCAAAGTTTAAATGGCACCAGCCCTGATTTATAAAATGCCTGACAGATAAGTGACTTAAACTTTTGGCACTGTGTAAGATCTCAGATCGCAGTCACTCCCTAACTGGCATTGCAGCAGGGATTACAGCAGGTTTTCTGTTACTGTTTTACTTGGTTTAACAGTAGAGATACATGGGTGTAGACAAATACCAGAATAATTGAATGATTCAATGATTACAAAAAATTGTAATAAACAAGTACTAAGGATTGTTCCTGACAGGAAATTCTGCTTTACGAATGAAAGGATTGTTTGAATTTGTTGATAAGCTTTACAATTGTCTTAGAAATAATCAAGATTTTTATAGGAAAATATGCAATAATTATTTTCAAATATGCAATTATTATTTTCAAGAGCTAAATATGTAATAGGTTTGTAGATCAGGTATATCCATAGGATTATTATGTATCAGTTGGTATTTTTGGGAGTTTTTAATCAGACTGTTATTTTTCCAGAAAGTTACTTGAGGATGATTGAAACTTTACAGCTCTGACAAGATCAGGTTTAATGGTTTTAAGAGTATTTTTAAAGAATTTGGGGCTATTGCTTTGCCCAGCTGAATTAAGGCTCTTGTTGGCATTGGCCCCTTGTAAACATGTAGACACCTGCAGAATTAATTCCCTTTTTGAAGCTGTTTCTCTATGATCATGATGAATGATATACCCTTAATAATTACTTGTTACCATTTATCCTAAAATGGAGAAGGGTTTCAAAAGTATGACTTCTGTTTGATTTTCATTTCTGTTCTTGAACTTACCTCTTAACAGAACATGTACATTACTGCATTCTTGTCCTACTGTTTTCTGTTTTAAAATTACAGTAAGTGCAATCTAAAAGCAATGTCCCCTGTTTTTGACTAAACCTTGTTTTTTTCATTTCTCACCATAAATTGAGATACTACTTTTCCTCCAGGAAATAAATTCTATTATTTGGTCACTTCACTGTGTGGTCTTGTACACAACCTCCCAAATGCTGCCGCTAGTCTCTGGTGTGATTTAACTTAATCCATACAGATTTTGTAAAGATTAATGGTACCTGGCTCTATAAATCCTGATTTATTTAATGTTTTAAGTATATATTTATTAATAGCATCCTACATATATTTGAGGAATGAATTGTAGTGTTTGGGTTGGGTTGTGAATAGTGAAGAACATACAGAAAATTAGTAAGAATGTAGATTTTTTTTTTTTTTAATGAAAGGGCATTTTAATACTTTTCTAGTGGAAGTATAGCAATGCTGTGAAAAAGTTCCTAATGTGGTAAACTATCTGTAAATATGTGGTCTAAAGCAGAGTAGGGATGAAGAGTAGGGAGCTTCTTCACTTGATTCCTGCCCACCCCTGCTTCCCCATGATTCTTTTTCCTAAATACTGATTCAGTTTCTTACTCTTTGTAGGGTTCTGGAAGACCGCCTTTAAAGAAATGGGCAAATGAAACTTCTCTTTTGTAAAACTACTTCAGTTAAATTTTTGTTAGGTGCAAAGTCTGTGCTCATTTCCTCTGTAGAAATAGTGGAATCTTTCCTGAACAGCACTAAACTAAAGGCTTAGAATTGCATAAATATTCAATAAAAAGATAACTGTAATTCTGTAGAACTTAACCTATAGCGACAGAACTATTACAAGGCTGTGTGTATCTGGTTGCTGCTTATATTGATGTATGTGTATGGCTTTAAAATTGAAATTTTTTTAAAGTGTTTGGGTCATGAAACTAGATGCTTAGTTTAAAAGTCTAAGTTCAGGACTGGCATTTAAATGACTCGCATCTGAAGGCTAAAGCTCATTTCTTACAGCAATGAGTAGAGCCCACTGAGGCAGGTAATAAGGAGACTCTTTGAAAAGTGAAAAAGCAGTAGAAATGACTAACAAAGACAAAATCAATAGATTAAAATAGAATTGTTTATAATGTTTCCTTGAGTAAGAAGCCTGTAAAAAGCCTGTATAAAGTATGTCTAATGGCGTGTAACTTTATATTGGTACTGAATATATTATACTTTGAAATTAATTAGTAGTAGGACAATCAAGCAATGATTGTGACTTGTCAATGTGATATTGCCTGTTACTTGTGGTAGTTGGCTTCCTACATTAGAAAAATATTACGAGTTCTTTCCAGGATGGAAAAAAAGTCTTGAACTTGAATTAAGCATTTAAAGCTGATTGTAGTATCATAGTACCCAAATGCAGTTAAAACTTGTATTTCAAAAGAGCCTCCCATGTTTTCCCTTCAGCATATGCGAACTGAAAATTCATTGGTTGAAGTAGGGAGTTTAATTGCTTTGATACTAATTATCCAGCTGTATGCTTCCAGTACTTGACACAAACCTGAATGTTTGTCCACAGAGGGCTTGGATTTTAACAAAGAAATGTCTCTTGCAGACTTGTTCACAAAGAAAACTCTTTTAAACTTACCTGTTGTATCTTCTTGTGAGGAGCAGCTGAAATAATATTTGAAAGCTGACAAATCTGTTTAACAAGTTTACCAAAGTCTTTGTCAGGCTCACCTCTTTCACTTTTGTGATTAAGTAAATACTATATCCTAAAAAGTGCTCTTTGTCAAGAGAACATAATTTTTTGTTTATTTTTACTCATTTAATATAGAGTTAGGTTCAAGCTGATTTTCTTAATTTAGTACAAATGTGTCATAAAACACAATAAATAGAAAAATCTGAAGTTTTTTTCTGAAAGATGGTATTCTAAGAGATATTTTCTTTCTGCATTGACTTGAAATTAAACGGGTGTTCCATTAAACATGCCAAAAAATATTCTTGTAATTGAATTACCATGTTGCATTATTGCTAAAAAAAGACAGTAATTTAAGGTTCATGCTCTTAGACTTTCTTATTTTGTTGTTGTTTTGTGTACCCTAACCTCTCTGTACCATGATTCTACTTCACTCTGCTGTTTCCCTGTGACATTAGCTTGAAAATCAGTTTCTCAACCTTTCACCACTTGGTGTTTTGTTTTGTTTGGGTTTTTTTTTTCCTGTACTTACTTTGTGGAACAGTCAGAAATCCTTCTCAATATTTACCTTCAAAATTATTCTTAAGACTTGATTCTTTTGTGGTACCTAGAGGCATTGTGTGTAATGTTACACATGTTAACATAATTTATCAAACTTTGAATTTTGTAACTTCTACTCATTGAGAATGATTAAGTGTCAGTGCATTTTTTCTTGTTTTAAATATTATAGAATTAGTTTTTAACTTCAGAATCTGCTAAGGCTAAAAGGCTTGAAATAAAGTTATTTTGATTACAGGAATCTGACTACTGACTAGCAAATATACAGCTCAAAGTATGAGAACCAAATTTGATGTGTGCAAAAACTGCTTTTGTGACTACTACTAACAGCTTAACTCGGGGTCTTTTGTCTTCTTCCCTGTTAGTATTGATCATGCAAAGTATTTTTGCACAAAGGAGCACTTTGTGATATTGAGATGAGTGTACAGATTTTACATCAATATCTTCATTAACAGTGACACAATGCTTATTTTAAAATCTTCGTGATTAATAGAAAAGCTGTACATCTGTTTTTGGGATTCTGGTTGGAAGATTTAAGATAATTCCTCTGGACCAGTTGAAAATGCCATACAGGGCTGAAAGAGTTAAGGCTTAGAAGTTATTTTTAGACAATTGCAATTAAAAGGGATTAGGCAGCTGCTTAAAGAAGAAACCTTAACTTTCTCTGCATGCCTGTGTGGTTTTGATGCTCTGTTCTGTGTTTGAATAATGTCAATATGGAAAGCCAAGTCCAGCTTGTTCCACTTATGGCTACTAACATGGGTAAGATCAGAGGAACTGAGCTTCACTGGAAAATAATTCTGTACTTCTAACTCTACTATGAATGTCAACAGAAGGTTCCTGGGTAGGAATAGTTGTACACTGTAGATAAAAGGAATTACTGATTACTGGGTGAGCAGATAACGACGAACACTGATTCAGACATGTAATGCCTAATCTTCTGTCACATTGACAATTTTCAGACCAATTACTGTTCTGCTTAACACAGCATACCTCTAGAAGGGTAGATCTTCCCAAATGAGTAATATGACCGTTACAGTGGGGGGAAAAAATTTTTTTTTAGATTATTCTTTCTAACTGATTAAAATAAACTTCTGATCTCTACTTTGATATTTTAGTTTCTTGAACTCTGAACGTATTCACCATCTTACCCATACAAACACAATGTCTCTCTAATACTGCCAGCTGTGACAATGATACTTTAGAATGAGACAAAGACAGAGCTTGTTCTCTCTTGCTAACCTCCTAGCTAGTTTACTTGTAAGATTAACTCTTATGTAATTCACGTTATAATTTTATTCAGTTAAGAATTGCAGGAGAATATGCTAACTAAAATGTAATGCATTTCAGAACATTGTTTCCCTTAGTCATACCTGTGTCTATAAGGTGCAAATCCAGATATGGAGCACTGATAGCATAAAGTCTTCTGGTAGAGGATGAAAGCAGTTGGTCATGGGCTTTGTCTGACCTGCTGAGCTATGATTTGGGTTACAGTCATCAGAGAACCACTGCAGGGAATTAGTCTGACTAGGAAATAGTCTTTTGTATCTAGATGGTATCTGATTCTGTCGTCCTCCTGTAGTTCATATCTGACCTGCAGGGAGACAACAAAAAGCAGACAGCTTTCATCAAAGGCATCTCTAAATGAGAGAATAGAGTAAGTGTCTGGGAATGTACAGATGGTAATTAGTTCTATCTACAGAAGTCTCTGCTATTCCAATAAACTATTTCTACATTCCGAGAAAGATACTTTTTTCTTAAACCGGAAATCTGTTTCACTGAATCTAGTATCAGTCTGTTTTCTTTTGCTTTCAATCTGGTGGATAATCATCAAACAGCCTCCTAAAGTATTTGAAAACTTGCCTGCAGTGGGTTCAGATATTATCATATGTCTCTGATGGTTGCATTTTATCAGAAGTTTTGTGGACAGCCAGATAAGGGAAGCTTGTGAATATGAATTTCCATGGTATCATACTACAAACCCCTTAACATAGAAAAAACAGAGTGAATGCTTTAACCCTAGTTGAACTGCTCTGTAATTTGATTATTTTGGATAGGCTTTCGTAAGGCTACCAACCTCTTGGGCCTGTGAATTTCTGCATTCTTGATGTCTAATACTGCTTATTATTTGCTGCTTGTGGCGTATCTGAAGTTGTTTATCTACTTAAATTATTGGTTACAGTAGTAGCATTAAATACATAACAAAGCTATATTAAATACAATGTATATACTTGTAAAGCATCATAATGAAGAATAAAAGTCCTATATTGCCTTCAAGATAACAAATTATGTTAACAGCTCAAGCTTCTCACCTGAGCATGTTTTACAAATATAAACCTTTTAAAATTTGAAATCCAATGAGTTTGCTACTGTTCTGACTACAAATTCTTGGTTCTTTACTGTTTATTTGGAAGGATGTTGGACTTTCAGATAATCCTTATTCATTTCAGGATAACTAGATATTCTATCTAGTATTAATTATTTAACTGAAAGTAATTTTCCTGGTCTTTTTAATGTTGTTGAAAAGTCTTTTTGAAAAATGAACCCATTTTAAGAAGCAACTCTAAAAGCTATTCTTAATAGAAACAAAAGCAAGCTGTCAGTTGCATTCAGTAGTATAAAGATAACTTACATTCTCTGTGTATGGTGTAAATGCGCCTCAAGTTTGACCAAAATGAATAAATCATCTAGCCAATATTCTGTCCTCCTGTGACATTAATATATCGCAATTATTTGTCTTGGTTTTGCTGCTTTGTTACATTGTGTGCTGCTAAGCAATTAAAACGTGTAGTTGAAAATAGCAGAATCTTCCTTACCCAACAGAAACTTTTCCATGTTTTCTGTTTTCCCCAAGAGTGGGTCCCAAGTTACATCTTGAAGCTATAGCTATAATAACTTTTGAAATAGTTCAGCCAGTTAAATCTCAGTGAAAACCTGAAAATTTTGCATTTGTATCCCAGATTTTCACCATGGTGATTAGAATAAAAATAAGTGGACTTCATCAGAAAGATTTTTGTGAATCCTGTGACATGTTTTCATGTGAATGATAAATTGTCATTCTCAGTATTTGGATTCTATTATATATAAACTGTCAGAAACCTCTGAAAGCTCTGGAAAGGGCTGGTCTTTCAAGTAGATTTGAGCAGCATACACTTTCATTTGTGTCAATGTAACTTTCTGCAAGCTCAGGTGGGGTTTTTTTAAAGTTGTTTGTCCTGTTTTAGAGATTAGAGACACTGTCTCTGATTTCAGGATTAAAAAAACCCTCTAATTTTAATTAAATCCTTAGAATAAACTTATGTTGCTACAACTAAAAAAAAGTTAGCTATCTGATGTTCAAATTAAATCAGACTTTAGCAGACAGTATTGAAATATGTTTTGTACACACTTCAGAAAACAGAACACAGGATGCTTAAATTGCTTCAGGGCTTAATCTGAACTTCATGACCTGCCAGAGTTTCACACTCTGCTTCAGAACTTCAGTTAAAGCTACTTTTAGCCATATACGAATTAGACCCTTGTCACCTTCATAGATAATGTGATATTGTAAAAATTAAGGTCCTCAGAAAGAGTAGAGCAGAGATAGGTTAACTGAGGGTTAATTTTGTTTTAGGTTTGGGGTTTTGTTTTTCGTGTTCAGCTGAGGGGAAATGCAGTTTTAAAGTACAGTCTTAGCTTTTTGGAGAAGCTAACTTAAGTGAAAATAATAGGTGACCTAGGTTAAAAATGGGATGTACACATGCTTAGTACCACTGAAGTGTGCTGTAGTAGGGTTGCAAAACACTAATGTTTTCTTATTTGAGACCTACCTTCAGCCCTGACATAGCTTTGTAGTGCTGGTAAAGACTAGTCCTGGAACAGCAAAGCTCAGTGGAGCATAGGGAGGGAATAGACCATGCAAGCTCTCTGCTACCACAACTCTTGTCGTTGGCATGGGAGGTAAGTTACTGCAATATTTTGGATTGTACCTGTGTTAAACCATAGCAAGGACTGTATAATGCCTATCTGAGGGTGACATAAATCATGCTTTCTTGGTCATAGGTCTCTCCTTAGCAATTTAGGCTGTAGGAATTTCCATTTTATTCAAAATGGCTTTTACCCATTCTGTACTTGAGGCTATGTGGAATTTCAAGATCAATTTCTTGTACTTCACTTTTTTCTTTTTTTTTTTTTTTTGTCTGACATAGTATTTTTCTATTACTGATGGAAAGATATGGGATGAATATTTTTCAGTAGTCTAATGATTTTTTTTAATCTTTTCTTTGTTTGAACTGTTTTGGAGGCATTACACATGTCTGGTGAAAGGCAATTGTCTGAGGGCACATTAAAGAAAATCATGCCTGAAGCTTGTAGATGAAGGAATTGATTTCCAGATACTGCTGGTTAAAGGCAGAAATATTATAAGCAGTTATTTGTCCATGTGTATCTGACAATTATGATCATAATTACTTTTAGTGAATGAATAAGGAAATCCCTTCTATTGTTGACAGTACCTCAGGTTACTGTTATTCTTTCTATTTCTTCATTATCTGATAATGACACTTAAAACTTGGAATGCCCTACTATTTTTGTGTGAATATTGAAATGGAAGTAATTAAACAGCACTTATGAGTGCAGTTGACCTTGATCTCTTCATAAAACACTGTGGATGTTAGCTGGAAAATGGAATATAGTTAATGTGCTAATTTCTGTAGTTTGTGGAAATTTAATGGCTTAATAGAAATGATTCTCATTTCTGTTCCATGGAAGGATTTAATGTAACAGGCTTCCTGGACAAAATGACCCACTGGAAAAGACAATATTGGTGAGGAAGTTGGAGCTCTTGGTGAGACCAGACCCCTATGTGTCTTGTCTTCTCACGAGCATTTCTAGGAACGGGGTAACACTGGCAGGTCTAGCCCTGTTACCCAAAGAGCATTCTACTTCTAAATATTATTTCTGATCTGTTATGTCCACAAAGGGTCTGTGGGTCTTCACTACAATAGAATTAGCCAATATAAATAGGTGTCAAGACTTTTCTTGTTTGTTCAAATACGTTGTATCAATAAAAATAGCAAGTTCTTGTTTTGGTCTAAAATTCTAATATATCAGGATTATATCTTTAAATGTTACTTTTAGTGTTGTGCCATAATTTACAGAACAGACAATTGTTTTCAGTATTGATGTCTGTTGTGAAATCTGGAAGCATTTAGATGTCTCTTGCTAGCATTCCATCTCTTTTTTGTTTTGCCACCAAGTTGATAATGTCTAAACCACAAACTTTCATTTATGCATTATGGTTACTTTGCGTTTTCTTTGTCCTACACCATTTCTGTTCTTGATCAGAAATACAGACTATCTTCCTGAAATATTGTAACAGTCTGTGTAATCAATAAATAAGTGTTCTTTAGGAGTAGATTGATATGGTGTAGTCAAAAGCCATTGACAGTGATAGTTCCAGGTGTTTAAAAAAGCTAGAAACAATCTAACCTGAAGTGGTTGAAATGGGAAGGGTTATGCTATGAAATTGATGTTATAAATTGGGCATACTATGGGATATACTTATATCTACTATTTCCCTGCAGCTTACATTAAAAAGGAAGAAATGCAGCTCCTGTTTCAGCAGTCTTATGTGAAATTTTGATCTCTGAAATCTTGCAGGGAAGTGTTATCATAATAGGGTAGTCTTCATAGTCACCTAGTAGTGCATAATCAGAGACACTGGGGGAAGAACCTCCATAAATATTTGGACAATGATTACACTAAAGAATAGGCAATTATCTAGCAAGCCTTTTTCCATTTGAGGTTTTGAGGCAATTTTTTCCAACTTATGATTTAAATTCCCCCAAAGCAAAGCTCAGACTAATCCCGTTTATCTCCATGCCTATTTTATTCCAGGTAGAGTCCCTCAAAGATTTTCTCACAGGTACTTTTAGAGGAAATATAGTACCATTTATGTTTTAGTATTAAGAAGCAAATACAGTCCTGTTGAATATGTGGTTCAATGTATGAATCGCTTCTCAGAGAAAGGCATCTTTTTCAGATCAAACACTTGAGTCTACTGTAAATAATCAAAAGTCTTATGGGAATGTTTTCATCATTGATTTTTGACATTCTACTGAAATGTTTCACAGAAGAATGTACTATTTATGTTTGAGTTTTTAATCTATGCTTTAGAGTGAGAACATGGATTTCAGTTTCCTATGTTTTAATAATTTGCATGAAGAGCTGTGTGTCCATTTAGAGTATATTAATAAGGATCCTTAAGGGTCTTGTATAAGTAAATCTAGCAAAAAAGGCAGGCAGAGAAATTGCGGGCATGTATGTCATGTTGGTTTAATCACAGGTACTGACTGTAACAATGCATTATGCAGAGTAATTTGATCTTGTGATTGTCAGCAGATTACACAACAGATTCATTTGTGAGCAAAAATAAGATAGCCTTATGTAGTGTCAATGGCCTTAAGTGGTGGTTAGTAGTAAATATAATTTTTGTGAATATTAGATATGACTATGGTGAAAACTTCTTAGATTAATGCATTCTTAAGAGAAAAGAGTATTTGTAGAGCTTGGAGGTATTGGGTTGGATAACAAATATTTGAATAAAACCAAAGCTTTTAGTATAAAAACATTAATCCAGTACAAGAATAATTGGGAATGAAAGACATAATGTTCTTGATTGTTTTGATGCTAATTATATGCTCTGCACCTGGCACATTCCGTCAGCACAGTATGTAATTCTCCTCAATTGAAGAGTAGTTTGTGTATCTATTTGATTTTTCTCTTTCTCTGCTGTACAGTGTTCTTATTCAGTGTTCAGTTCATTCTTTATGTAACTGCTCATCCTTTAATGTGATCAACATGAACAGATAGACCCTGTGAGATAAAATGAATGGGAAGCAGGGTGTTGTGAGGACATGTATGTAACCTTGGACTAATATTTTATAAATTTTGAGAGCATCTTGAAGTTCTGTGCTTAAGAAACTTACTGGATTAATGCCATTTGAGGCTCTTGAAGTAGCCTCTGCTGAGTTACAAAAAAGACCGTGAAAGGAAGACTTGATAATGTACAGCATTGGATGTTCTAAAGTGAAAAGCAGCCTGATACATATTGTCTCTTTATGTATTTGTCTCTATGTATTTTTCTATAACTACCTATACCTCAGTGGTCAAAACAAATATTTTTATAGAAAAATTGGTATTGACCCTAGGGTCTTGCTTTTTATCTTTTTCCATTCTCCCTTATTCCTCTCCTCCTCAGTCTATACGTGATCATTCCTGGTGACTGCTGAACTACAACATCTTTCAGTGATGAATAAACTAAAGGAACCTAACTTGATGTTCAGGTCACTGGCTAAATTATCAAGAGGTTTTAAAAAAAAAAAAACTCAAAAGTTACATTGCACATGTATCTTGTCAAGCTGTTCCTTTAGACATTTCCTTTTCCTTGCTTTAAGTTGCTTTTGAGCAGTGTTTTTGAAAGTTTATCTCCTATTTTGGCTTTCTGATGCATTTTTCTACAGACTTGACCCTATGTTGAAGTACATGGGAGTCTAAGTTGTACAGCTGTTCTGCATGCAGAACAATTATTACAAGTAGGCTCAGGATTATTTCAGCAACAGTATTTCCAGGCACTGGTATGAAATAAAAGAAGCTGGCTTGCTATTTGAGTCCCAGCAAAGAGATCTAAATTCCCCATGACAGTGACTGGTGCAATCCTAATTAATTTTTCGGCAAAATGGCGAAATAAAGACATCTTTAAAAAAACACTGGGTTCCCTGAAATCATCGATCATGAATTTTGGAGGATACAAAGAATTCTTGTTACTTAAAACATATACAATATTTATTACAAACCTGCTTTCTTGAAAATGTTTGAAAAATCACTCTTTGATATATGGGGATATTGCAGAACCTGTGTAAAATTTGTGATTTCAGCATGCAATGTGAGGTTTTTAATTTATGACTCATAAAATCACTGTGGTAATGACACTGAAGTCTGTAGTTTGGAGCTAGGATCAAACTAAGGAGAGGAAGAACTTAGCAATGTTAATGGAACAAAAAATTCATCCTTGTGATTCTATTGCCTGAGTGGCTTATGACATAAGCAGCACAGTTTAAAGATGATGCTGCTGAAAATAAAGTAAGATAGGAACGACTTAACTGCCACTTTCAAAGCAATATATGAATATATAAAAGGAAGGGTTTTGTTTCTGTGCTTAAGCACGTTGCCCTGCAGGGAGACATGTGAGATGCTATGGAAATAAAAAGCAAGTTCTTTTGCATGTTGTATATTGATTGTTCTTGTATGGAGAGTGATTTTCAAATTGATCTGACTTCCTGTCACAAGCTTCCCTCTCATTTGCCTTAAAGCAGCACTAATAACAGTTATGATAAAGGGAAATATTACTTTAAATATTTTTAGTCTCTGCAAGTAAGAAATAATGCTTCACCAGACCAGAATTTTAAGTGTTGTCAGTCAGTGCTGGTTAGTGCAGTCTCTTTCTGGAGACTTCCAGAGCCAAATTGATACATGCAGTCTGAATATAATAATTTGAGCATTAGATAACTTCTGTCTAATCACATCTTATGTGCCTAGACCGTGAACTTTTATTTTGAGGTATAAAAAAATTGTTCTGTCTTAGCGTGTATGTTTAGCTGAACTTTAAGGTCTCTCTCTCATGAATTTTCTTTAATGACTAAAAGTATGTTCTATTTCACATTCCTCAACCTCTAGCCCACATAAAATTAAAAAAAAAAATTAGAAATAGCAGAAAACAAAAAAACCCTGTGAAAATATTTTCATCTTGGTCTCTGCAATGATTTCAGGACTTTTTCATTCTGTTGCTTTTACTCCTTTCAGTTAAATAATGTGCTAGACTCATTGGTCCATGACCATATTCATAAGTGAGATGCTCTGCAGTTTTGTGGAATGTTTGCCTGCCTTCCTATCACTGACTCTACCAAAAATGCTTTTTATGCTGACAAATAAAAGAATAGAAGTTTTATTTAAATTACCAAACATGCTGACTTAAAAGTTCAGGGAAACCTGTACTTGAAAGGCAATTCTTAAAAACTTATTTTCCAATTGCTGCTGAAGCATAACACTAAATGTATGGTATGTAGGTATTGGAACACAGTCTGTGCTGTGCAAAATATTGGCAGATGCTGTTTTCATAATATTTGGTGCTATTCCTTAAATACAAAATGCAATGCCTGCCAATTTCCTTGGAGCAGACTATATTTTTTCCAGAATGCCTACATTATCTCATGCAGTAACTTGAATGTGGCTTTCTGTGAATTAACAGGGGGATCCAGTTTCAAGAAGTTTTGTTTTGAAGAGGAAATTTCAAATGATTTTGCTGTTATGTCAAGAGTGCAATTCGCTTGAAAATAGTCTGTGTAACACCCAGTTTCTTGGAAGCTCTCCCTCCTGTGGGGAGTAAAGCCATGCTTAATTTCATGGAAGAAAATCTCCTTTTCCTTCTCATGTCTGCAGAACTTAAGCAGGCACTTAACATTTTTTTCTGCAGAGCTGTTTATATCAATAACTGGTTTCTTTGCAAGATACAACAAAAACCTTCTAATTATTATTTCGGGATGTACCTTATAAATGCAAAAGCGGATCACCCATTTCCTGCCCTTGGAAGGCTGTTCAGTCTCCAATGTGTCATATTTCTGAGTTTATTACAGGCTGTTTCGCCTTCAGATAAAATTGTTCCTGAGGCAGTTAAGAACTGTAACTTAAATTAGTTAGCTTTTTTCTTTCCCTTTGGAAAGAGGGTTGGAGTTAAGCTCAGCAGTTACAAAAAAAATCCCAACACTCCAGCTCCTTTTATTTTTTAAGTTAAAGACAAACCTGTGCACTTTTGGAAAGGAGGATCCTTATGTCTTCTGTTCTTCATGATGACTGTGAGTTGGGACTTTTTTCCCCAGCAACAGAGCCTTCTGTCATGTCAATAGTAACAGGGACTACAATGCCTGTATTAGTCATGGATCACTTGCTGTGGCCATCAGCAGTCTGCTGGTCAGCTTGAGAAGGCACTACTTTAGCTGAAGCAATGCTAAGCAGGATGAAGAGATGCGAAGGTGGCTGCCAAAATGTTTAACAGAAGAAAAGGGATTTTAAGGACAACAAATGTTGCAGAACACATACACTTTTTGTTTAAAGAAAGCAGGATAAAATTATTTGGAAAGAAATTATGAAATTAATTCTTCTAGTTCCTGAACTGTCAATCAGTTCTCTGCCTGACATGGATACTGGGAAGGAATGACACAGCAGGAGTGTTTGGTTTCCAGTTTTGCTCCCCCTTTTTATCTGACTCTATATCCTCTTATTTGTATGCTGCTTTATTCTCTCTCTGTAAATGAGCAACTTCTTGTTCCCTCTTGATCTTTTGAATGAAGTGAGAATATTGCTGTGTTCCTAATAGGGGCACATCCTCCTGTTTTCTGAGAGCACCTGTAATAAGTGGCAGAAAATAGTGATCTGATCATACAGAGTAAGTTCTAACTGTGGCTAGGAAAATGTCAAACAGAAGCCTCCAGAAGGTGAGTAAGGTTTAGTATGTCGTGGCTTTTACTGAAAAAAGTGTTTTGGGGCTGGTATCTAAAATTACTAGGTAAACTTAGCAGAAATTTTTCACTTTATTGGCCCAAAACTTTGAAAAATCCCTTCTCTTTTCTGCAAGGCATTTCCAGGCTGTGGCTTCTGATAAGAGCTGTCCTCTTGTCTGTCAGACAAAAACAAGGGGGAGTTGGGGGAAGTGGAGAAGGGAAGAGTAAAATGAGAAGAAAGTAAAGTCATTGTTAGCTTAGCATACTATGTTCAGTACTAATGTCCTATACTCTGGGGTAAAATTACTCTGTAGTAAAATTACATCTTTGATTTGCTTTCTCAAATCTGTAAAAAGCATTTTATGGGAGCTTGAGAAAAATTACTTAGTGCTGCTATATCGCTTTGTGAAACTGAATTATTCACTTATTTAAAAGTTACTTAGAAATTAAAAAAAGATACTACAAAATAGCGTAGATAAAAAATAGATGCCCTGATCCCTGTCACAGCTTTCCTGAAGAGGAAACATCGTTCAAAGAAACCCAGTTACAGTCTTCTCAGGGTACTTGCATACTAGTTTTCTCTGCTAGCATCAGGTAAGAGTTACATTGCTGATAACAAACAACAAATGCTGAGTGGTGCAGGGAGTATACTTCAAGAAATATCCAAAACTACTTTCTTGGAACTTGAAATATCTTAACCAAATTTCCATTTTGCATGCAATTTTCTACTCTTTCAGTGTTGTCTTTTATGTTGTCTCACATCTCTATGTAAAAATGTCAATCTGATCTGACATTTCAGTCAGATCAAATATCTAAATTCAGATATTTGACAGAGGTTTTGTTTTTCACCCTTCTGCAAAGAAAATTTACTGCCAAAATGTAAGTTGATACTTTATCTTTTTTGATAATTTTCTTTAGCAAGGTAAAGTAGTCTGACACTAGAATTTCTTTTCGTTTTTCTTTAATACCATTTCTTGAGTCAGGCTGTTTCCTTTTTGCAGTTACGATGTAAGTCAGAATAGTAAATGGAAGAGAATGGGAACCAGGACCCCTAATCCCCAATCTGATAGTTCTGGCTTTAGGCAAGTCACTTAAATTCTGTCTCAGATGCCCATAAAATGGGATAACATGTCTCTTGCTCATCGGAGTGTTGTATGAATTATTTATACTTGTAAGATTTTGCAGAATGCTTCATGTTACTGCATTTTACTCAACCTCCCTCTCCACTCCTCACCCTCCTGCTGATTTCTGGTTTCCCATTGGCCAAAATAGACGTGATGAGGGGAAGAAAATATTTCTTATTATTCAGAAAGATAAAAGTAAAAATGAATATAAGTGTAAAATTGCCACTTAAGCAATATTGTCACATGAATACAAGTTAGCAAATGGAGAACACATGGACATTACAAGGTTGTTAAATGATCCTGGGCAATTTTCTTATCTTATGGTCTGTTGTCAAGAATCTGATAGGTAAAGGTATATGTTTTGGAATTTGCTAGACATTGAGGAAGATATGAGAGTAGCAGGCTCATTGTACCCTGTGCTATACCAGTTACAGAACACTTGTGTCCTTTTTTTAGCCGATAGACTTTGTGGCTCCTACAATGCAACTTCATCCCAGTTCTGGAACAAGTTCTATAGGAGTTCTGTTTACGTAGACCTGTCTCTACTACTGAAAGTACAGGTGGAGTGTGTTGTAGACATGATGTAGGATGTCTGTTGGCAAGCTTAGTAGCAGGTTTTGAACTACATTATAGAATTTTCTCTGAAGTTTTCCTAAACCTAAATTGTCTGGCCCTGTGTTTATATAATCTTGAACTCAGCATAAATTCTAGATGGGTTGTGAAGTGATTTAATTACCTTTTAGCAGCCAGAGCAATGTTGAGCACTGGCTGGACAGTCTTAAATAGACAACTATAGCTGCAGACTCAATGGCAGCCAAACCCTGATAACCCTCTACTGTAGATGGACCAAATGCCATCAGAACCTGCCAAATCCCATAAACTAATTAGACAAAATAACACTTCTGTAGGGAAATCTGTCTATATTGGAAATTCCGATGAAGTCAAAACCTGCTGAGCAGTATATGTGACTTGAATTGAATGGATGCAACTTCATCAGTGAAACATGGAAATGCAGACCAAGACAAAGCTTTAATCTAATCATTAGTTTTCAGAAAACATTCCCCATGTGTATATTTTAAATGCTAATTTTAATCAGTATAAGAGACATCTAAACTAGTCATGGAGCTCCAGTCCTCCTGAGAGCAATAGGATTTACAGTGTAGCCTGTTGTCTGATGAGCCTCCTCAGCAGTCATATGAAGAGATGCTTAAATGAGGCAGCTTGTGACTTTGAAAATGTTTCCAGCTGTTTCTTCAAATTTAAAAGACTAAAGACTAAGTTTCTAAGTATTTGGGCATTTGTTGCTACAGAATTCTTTTCTTTGCTTGTGCTACTGTATGTTGAGGGCACTGTAATGTAACTCCTGGTCAGATAAAAGTGAGAAAATCTGGGAGTGGGAATAGGAGTGTAAGGAAAATAACAAAACATTTGTGAACCATTACACCGTATGGGAGACACCAGTGTGTGTTACAGGAAAATACGAAAAAGCATTGTTTGCTGACACACACGTGTGAAGAAAGCATTCCCTTTATGTACTACCATTTTTATCTGCCTGTAACTACTGTCAGCAGTCTGTATGGACTGAGAGGGCCATATTCAGTCACTGTCGAAGTGCTCAAGACAATACTATGTACTGAACACCTGAATTCAAAAATTCCTACAGGCACCTTGACAGTTTTAAACATCAGTGGGACCAAGGCAGGTGTAAGGTGTGATGATGCAAGCGTTACCAATAGTTACATCTCTTGGGTGTCATTTGAGCCAGCTAATGGGTTAGCCACCACAGTTCTGCTGGACAAGATTTCCAGTGACATCTAATGGTGAGATATGCATTTTCTATAGATATCTTGAAGAACACTTTCCTTTTGTTAATTTTCTCTAGATTTGTCCTTCTGACAGATTTAACTCTTCCCTTTTCAATCCACTTCTAAGATCTCTGGCAGAAGAAACAGGATTTGCTTATTCCCTTACAAAATATCAGTCTAAACTGAATTATTTTGCATTGTTTTTTGTTGCACTTTTCTTTTCAAGAGGGCAAACTGTAACAGTGCCCAGAAATAGAATAAACAGTACCACTTTGTATATTTTTTATTAATTCTTAATACTAATTTAGCATGTATAGTCATGGTCAAATTAATTCTGAACAAACCCCTTCAAGCATTGGTAGCGGTATAACTGCACTATTCTTATGCTTTAGATGAACTGATATGATTGAGAGCTAGCTCAAAAACTTCTCTGATATACTGTATTGTCAGCTCTTTGAATAATAGATTATTAAAAGATTGCAGGACTTGACTATGTATAACATGGTAAAGCAGTGCAGATTTTAGACTGTAAACTAAACCTGATCTGTGGCGCTTTAGCTATGAGAAAGGTGCAAAAGGCTCGAGTGTCATGTTAGAGTCCTATGTGCTATGTATGCAGTTCAGAATAGTCTCATTTGCCTATGCATGATTGTGCAGTGAGACCCTAAGCTACAATGGCATTCATAGAATCACAGAATAGTTTGAGTTGGAAGGGACCTTTAAAGGTTGTCTAGTCCAACCCCTCCTACATTCATGCAGTAGGAAATGGGAAAATAGAGAGGTATAGTTTCATTTAGAGCCAGAATTTACTGCTGTGTGAGTATAGTGCTTCTGAGGATGCCTAAAATCAGACAGCCATCTGTGTTTTTCAGGTAAGGGCTATTGTGATTAAATACCCAACAGTATTCTGGAGCTTTGCTCAGGAAAAGCTGATTTGCAAATGTTTGGTAGGAGTAGGCACAGCTGAAAAAAAGAAAATAAAAAAAGTGAGAAAAGGTGAGTGAATTCAAGAAGGATAGAATGACTCAAAATGAAGACCTGAATAAAAATTTATGTCCACTGTTGAAGAAACTTAGGAGACAACATACTTCAATTGAACTGGAAAGCATCATGAAGTTGTGCTAGCATTTCTTTGATTAGTGATGAGATCAGTTTCTCTTCAGAGGAAAATCAGATAAAATTTGAACAGTGGTAGTGTTTTTAATGAAACACTTTGACTAGTTTTTGTTTTGAACTTATATTTGTGTGTATGTGCAAATACACTATATAAGCAGAAAAAGGCATAAAAAGTAAAATATTTTAGTCAAACTGAAATTCTAAAAATGAAATTTGTCCTCCACAACTTCAGTCATGTGTGGAACTTTAAAATGAAGTAAAAATTTATCTTTAACAGTGAAGATAAAGCCAGCTGAATGATTAGTAACAAGACAAGGATTGTACTGTGTCTGTTTTACCCAATATCCAGTCTTTGACAGGTGCCAACAACAGATGTTTGGAGAAGAGGCAGAATGAGTAAAGCATACAGTCATTTCCAATCTTTCCAGAGGAAACACTGGCAGACTCTGGATATTTATGATTTAGGAGCTTCCCACTTTGCAGCTAGTCACTGCTTTGCAAGGGTGTAATAACAAGATGCTCTAAAACCTGAGTTTGTAAATTACTGTGAATGAGTTCAGATGGGTTTTGTTAGATCAATTCCTGCCTAGTGGAGGCTCAGTGCACAAGCATATGTGTGAAATAAGCTTTTCATTTGCAAAAAATTACCCCCTTGGAGAGAGAAATATGAGAGAAATAATTTTAATTCCTTTTTTGTCCCCAAAACTAGCACTACTTTGAATCTTTGAGACAAAACTATTCCTTACAGGAAGGAGTAATAGCTTATTAGATTTATAGATGTTCTCTATTCGCTGTTAGGAAAGATGATGTCTGACTGAACTGAAAATAGACAATTTGAAAACTTAAATTTTCCTTTATTCAGTCTGGGTGCAGATTAGCCATCAGCAAATATTAAATATTTAAATTGGGAACATCAGCTAACTGTGGGAAATTATCCAGAAACAAAACAATACAGGGGAAGTCTGAATATTGTTAAAAACTGGTAGAGTTTTCTTCATTAACAAGCTTTCCTGAATCAACAGTTTCAAGTATGTGAACTTTGATTACTGAAACAACAGAAATATCTAGTTTGAAATTTGTATTATACAAGTCCCAGTTGGCATACAGTCCCTTTAGTCACATAGAATTTCATCAATTTAAATGTGTTATCTTACTGCCACTTATGTCCCATGTACTCTGGCAAAATTTTGGGAAAGTTAAGACACTTATTTAACTGAAAATATGGAAATTTCTAGAATCAGAATTCTACAGGTTCACTTGTGTGCCAACAGACCACCAAAACCTTCCCTACTGTAGGGAAGTAGTTAATTAAGAATTACTTTAATTGGCAGGAATATTCTGAGGTACTTCAGCTCACCTGCCTAGAACTGGGGGAACAATGGCAGTTGCCTCAGGATAATTAGTTATGTTATAAAATAAAACAATATTCTTTATTCTTTCATTTAGTTAATCACTACCTGGTTTTAGCTTTCATGCTCTTAAAGAAGTCACTGGCTTACATTTAGTGTGTTCTTCTCTATTCCTACATTATTGTATGTTGGTTCTTAATGATTATTAACATATTACAGGTTATGTTAAGATTAAATTTAAATGATCATACACTGCCGATGTATCTGAAAATCCTATAAGAATTTAATTTCACACCTAATCAATATGCATTTTCTCTGACATTTCTTTTTTTATATTTAATATGGATGTTAGAGGCCTTCTGGTTTATTTTTAAAACCAATTGCTTTTATGTAGTTTTATCTGGGGCAGGATTGGATTTTAATGAGTTCTCAGACCAGTTTTTAACACCCTGACTTTTGTTCTGCCTTTATCAATTACCTTTTTTGTCATTAATTTTTTCCCCATCCTTCTATCCTCTGCCCCCTCAAAATACCGTCATGATACATGCAAACACATGGGTTTTCCTAATTACCGAACCATTTTTTTCCAAAACCTATGATCCCCTCTCTGGGATACTGTAATATTAAACTGAATGTTTTCTAAAGCTTTTATAAGGAGTTTCATTTGAAACATGCCTATAAATCGTGGACTGCAGTGGTTTGGAAATACATCCAAAAGTACCCACCAATTGCAGGATTTTTAATTTAAAAGATGCAATTAGAGTGGAGTTAATGATGGTGCTGTCCTAGGAGGACTGGGTGAGTAGTTGATGTCAACAAAATCACTCCAGTGCAGATGGAGAATGTTTTTGCTTCATTAGCTGTGGTGAAAGGCAAGTTCAAGGCACAGAAAAGGATCCCAGGAAAAAGGGAGGTTATGTAGGAGATGGATCTGTGTAGTGAGGTTGGCCATAGTTTGTACTCACGGTTAACCCTAATGCTACAGTGAAATTATACCATTTTTTCTTCTGTATGACAGCTTTACTGCACCTGCAGTCTAATAAGGGTTAAGGTGTCTTCATGTCTTCCCTATTGATCTTTGCTAGGCATTGTAGTAAAACAATTCATGTTTCTTGGATGTGATGTATAGAAAACTGTGCAGACCAAACCTTACTACTTTCTGTGATAATTTTGCTATTTATTTAATGTTGCAGAAAGCTTAACTTGCACAATTTTCCTTCCAAGTAAAAAAATAACAATCTAAAATTTGTTGTTTTTTTCAAAATTTGTATTTTTTACAGTTCTTTTACTGTTGTGGGAACAAAAATACATGTCATGAGTGGCAATATAGAAAACAGCTAACAAAATTGCTGATGATGGATGTCTGTGAAATGGTTTCAAACACAAAGTAATCTTGAGTCCAAACCAAGCCTTGCATTTTCTTGTGTTCAATAATGATGAATAAATTCCAATCTTGTTTATCTTAAAGTGTTTGAAAATGTTATTCAAATGCAGAAGCTGCTTTCTTCAGAATCTAAAACTTTAAATCAGAAATACTGAGAGATTTTGAAAATGTGTTAATGCATTTCACTTTGCAAAATTCTGGAATTTTGTTTTGGTACTATGAATTTATTTTAATTTGGTATGATATGTTAACATCTACTATGTTAGAGTGAAATAATTGAAAGTAGTGAAAGCATTTCACTATTTAAAAAAATAGACTGTAGTACTGATAAAAACATTTTCTCACCTTTTCAGCATCTCATTTTGCTGTGCATAGCATGCTGGGGGGATTCAGTGGCAGTGGGGGTATGGTGATACTTATCAGATGGTGCTGACTGTAGCTGTCTTATTAGTTAGGTCATAGTAATGAAACTATTTTGGTTTTAGGTAATGCTAACAATAGTGTAAGACTATAACAATTGATAACTGCAAATGTTCGGTTTGTTGTTCCGAATGAAAACTGTCTAAGAGATTATATGTATATTTGAATCTTTTATGGAAAAGTTAAAAACGTTTTACTCAGAGGAGCAGCAATAATTTTATTGATTTTTGTAAAACACAACTTCTAAGGATATTTCTCCAGCTCTGAGACTGTATTTCTCAAAGAAAAATCAGTATAATCAGTCCTACAGATACAGCTACTAGCACTGTTGTTTCTCAATGTTAAGATTATATGTGTTGCAATTTCCCTCATCCTTTATATTCTGTGTGGCAGACTGTTGTTATGCAGTCTGAATATATGTGAAAGCGGGCAGTACATGCTGAGTACTACATTTCTTCATAGTTTTGAATAATTAGTGCTCATTTATTAAGCAGGCACTGCTGCAATTGAAGCCCACAGGATGAGGAATGAGCTTCATGGGTGATGGGTGAATGCTTAGTACTATGAAATGAAAATGTTTAATTTCTATTACTTTTCCATTTACTTTCATAGGAACTAGTATAAAATAGAACTGAAAAATTATTTCATTTGCATTGTCTATGATCAGATCTGATTCTAGGATTAATTAAATCAATTGCCTGTAGTTTTCCCTTACCTGTTTTATTGACACTGACTGAAGAATACTGATGCTCAGTTTCAATTATACATACAAGTTAATCAGCACAAGTGCTGTTAAGATCAGGCACTTTGTCTAGATGTAGAATACATAATTACTCACTTTGATGTGATGTTAATCTATTTTTGGAAGGGGCGAAGATTAGTATAAGGGAGGAGGTACTTTACATTTTGAGTGAAAGATACTTCATGTACTTTTTTCTCTCCTTTTCCTTGTCCTATTTTTGTCCTTCCTTCTCAGATTCCAGGCCATTTCCTAGGTACTTTTTTTGCTGCAACAACTGTCAAACTTGACAAATTTGGATAGCCTATGTTATATAGTAAAATATGTTAGTTTAATCTCTTTGGGTTGTGTGTGTTATCATATAGCTGCCTGTTCAGCTTCAGAGGACAATTTATAAGTTTCACTTTCATTATTAAATGATTTCTAAAAACACAGGATGATTTGACTGGCTTATATGTGCTCTGCTGCTTTATCACTCTAATATTGATTATTCCATGAGCTTTAATGATATAATTAAGTAATTCACTACATGCTCTAAAATACTGAACAAGTGTCAAGAATATGAAGTGAGTCTGATTCTTATCAGTTACGCAGCTTTTCCATTCTGAGTAAGTGTGGAGCTAGTAATTTCTTCAAATGTGCAAATAGGATGAGAAAAGAGTAGGGTTTTTTCTTAAGTTATGGGCAAAGGAAACCTCCTACGTCATACGTATTTCTTCGATAGCATTAGGCAGTGTTCTGGCTAACTTTACATTTCTGCTTGCTGGCTTCAATAAGCATTCTGTTAATTTTTAAAAACTGACTAACATATTAAGGAACTTCTTGTAAAATAAAGTACATCAGCACTGTTTCAAAGCATCTTACAATGTGTTATTTCGTTAAGTTACTGAAAAAGTTAAGTTAATATGAGTAATTGTTGTTTGTAGGATAACTAGGTTGTTTGCTGATTAACTTAACCACTGTACTGAGAAGCATTTTATTGACTTTTTTGTTAATGCTACTTTCCTAGGTACCAGTTATTTTCATGAAACAACTCTTCTGATGCAGCTGTTCTGTGCCTCGTTGCTAGCATAGCAACTCTCAAATCGGCCTAAATTGGTCAGGAAAAATTTGTCTGAGGTAATAGTAATGTNCACTATTATTCCCTTGTCTCATCTCTGTTATAATTATTTTATGCTGCAACAGCTATTGTTGAAATGTTAATAAAAATATTACTTCAGGTGTATTCAGATGTATTTAACTTGTTCCTTAACAATTTTGCATATTTTAGTTTTTTACTAAAAAAAAACCCTCTAAATGCACTATCTGTAATGTTGCTTTACAAATGACCTCTTTCAATCACGACTTAATTTTATTCCTAGTTTAGTTTCACTTCATGTGGAAAAATTGGATTTAAACTCTGAAAATGCTGTTGTCATTTTCTCACTTCTCACTTGCATTCAATTTGATGTTTTCAGGACATGATGGGAAAGGAATGTGCCTGTTTAAAGTGGCTTGTTTCATGTCACAATAAATCCATTTCAGTCTTCATCTGTATGATTCCCCAATCTTTAAAACTGCTTATGCTATTTTATAATGCTTCCTCCTTTTATCTCTTAATGAGGTCCTTGGCACATAAAGAAGGTTGATTTCTCTACCTGCCTATATAATAGCTGAAGTGCATAATTTTGTTGTAGGAAACTTTGAACACTCAAAGGTGGAGCTCTTTTAGCGCTTATATAACTTGTTGCTTTGTACTGAAATGCACTAATATTGGTTACTGCATTTCTGCTGCGGGAAGAATCGAGGGGCTGTGCATAAACATCTTCAACAGTTTCAGGGCAGGAGTTTAGCTTCTAGACAGACCCTGCAGTTTTCACAGCAACTGCAGGAGCAGTTTGATGACAAATTGAGAACAGTTATGTCCTATGGTTTTTGATGAACCTTTATCTGTTGCTGCTTGTACCTGCTCTATCCTGTCTATCTCCTCACAACAGCATTGCCCCAGTTCTCAAATCTTTAATTACAGCAAATATTTGGCCTCTCAAAGCTGCTTGGAAAGTGTGAAGAGGAATTATTTAGTGAATTTTCTTTGGCCAGGAGGTGCAGTACCAATAGTGCTTAAGTTTGGAGTGGCAGAGTTGGTGCAGCTCCCCTTCAGGGAGCTCGTATTTGTTCTCCACCTGCGGAGGGAAACAGTCCTGGGACCTGAGGTTGCAGGGGGCAAGTTTCTGGCCATTGGTTGGAGAACTGTCTGGGGTTTTCAGTTGGTTGGACCAAGCTGTGTTGAACTGCCTCTAGTTCAACTGCTGCTATTTATAGATCTAGACTCTAAAAGTAACTTCTGTAGAAGCTGTAGTAGGATTTTGTAACAATGTGGAAAAATCTATAATGAAGAACCTCTAGTCAAATGTAGGTTTGAAGACAAAATGGGAATAGATGACTATGTTGAACCTTAAATCTCATGAGAAATACAGGAAATGCATCATTAAACACTCTATAGTAAGAAAAACAATAGAAAATTAAGAGGCACATAGTCTGACTCTCAGAGGTGCTCAACACTTCCATCAGTCACTGTCAGAAAATCCTGCAGCTGCTTGGCATATCCAAAACTGAAGCCACCAGAGGCAGTAGAAAATGGACACATTTTTGGTAGAATGGCTTAGGCCTAATTTTCAAAAAATCAAAGAACATGAAATATAATAACCAGTCCTGTGTTCTGCGATCTGCTGCATGTAAAATGCCTGGCATATTGCTATACGAAGGCTGCAAGCATGTGTGCTTTGAGTGCTCACAAATTTAAGGGAACAACATTCCTTTGATAAGTTTACCACATGCAACAGCATCACTTCATGAGTTGGAAATGAATGTGATCTGTCTTCCCTCAAGTGTAGGAAAAGAAAAATTAGAATCTTCAGAAACAGGCTAAAGCAAACTAAATGAAAGCAATAGCATCACAATTTACATGATCAAAGAAGAAAAGATGGAAAGCAGCAAACAGCATAGGTGTGTTGCTAGATTTTTCTTACCTGTACAAAAGTTGTTTTTTCACTGCAAAAATGGCATTTTACAGCATTGGTAAGTTGGATGCAATAAAACTGAGAAGTGCAGTCAAAATTAAATATTTTATTGCAGAATAAAGAGCTGAGTTTAACAAAATCCCATGTTAATGTACAACTAGCTGCCCTTCTGATACAAAAGTGTTTTCTATAGAATAATCTACAGCAGTTGTGTGAAGTAGAACTTACATTAATGTAACTTATGTTAAGTAATGTAAGTAAGACTCTAGTAATCCCATGTTAATTAAGTTCTACTTCACACAACTGCTGTAGATTATTCTGTTAAACTCAATTCACCTGTATAAGGATAAGCCAAAAGATTATTTAGACTTTACTCCTATTAGGGCCTTCATGTGTTTCTGCAATATATAGAATGTCTTTAAAGACATATTTTGCCACTTGAACTGAGCTCAGAGTGAGTAAGAAGTTAGTTTTCAATTAAATACGGGAGTCATTCATCAATAGAATCCATCATCTAAGAGATCTAATAAAATTGGAGGAAGAGAAAGGTGTCAGTATACTGAGTATTGATCAGAAAGACAAAGCAGTGCAAAAGTACACAGTGGGCTATAATGTTATTGCAAAACTTAGTCCTTTTACTCATCGGAGGGGATATGAGGCCTCTTCCATGCATAGGGGTTGAGCATAAGCAAACATCTCTGTACAGCTTCATGCAGAGCAACCAGGGAGGCTGGAGAGGTTAGGCAGTCGTTCTGAAAGGTCCTGACTATATTGTTGCATGCAATTGCTTAGAGCTATCCAACAAGTGAAAGCATTGGCAAGTACCTTTATGTTTATATGCATTGGTGTGCTTCCATGTGAGCTCTGTCAAAGACAAACACTGAAGCCTTTTGATTACAGAAAAGGTGGTTTTAGGAAGACAAGGGGAGCACACTGAGCTTGAAAACAGAGATGAAGGCATTTATTTTTTCAGTCAGCTTGAGCTGATAATGGAAATGTTAATGTATTACTACCAAGGTAGTAGCTTCTGCTAATAGATTAGAAATGTAACTCTGAGGAACATTTAGTAGTACTAAAGGTCTTTTTTAAAAAAGAAAAAAAAAAAGGCATTAAATCCTTTCCTTATGAAAACAAATATTTTTCCATTGCCTTTCCCTGATAGCTTTTAAAATTTTACAGTAACTTCTTAGAAAACTTGGCTTTTATAAATGTGACAAATTAGAATGACCTTTGGTGCTGTTACATTGCTGGTATTTATTCTTCTGGTACAGTAATTTCACCAAATACTCATTTAATCAGGATGGACATCTATGAAAAAAAAAATCTGGAGGAAATGAATAGTGATGCATAGCACATCACCCGTATTTTAATTCTTATGTACGCAGGCCCAGATTTGCACTTAAAATATTATGCTTTCAATTGCCTTAATGTATTAAGCTATTTTTCTGTGGTCATAAGTTTACTGATGTCATATTTTGTGATGATATGTTGTACTTGTCTAGCAAAATTAGGATTTGAATGTCTGAATAGTTCACTTCTATTAAAGTCAGTTTGGTTTGCCAGGTCCATAATTACGGTCTGTTTGCAAACAGTTGTAACTAAGTTAACTTTTTAATCTTTATGACTGGAACAGGCAATGCATGTTAAATCTTTGGAAGGCAATATTAGCCAAAATGCATTTGGCTGATGACTGAATTTTATTTTTACATCTCACTTTTTCAGCTGAAATGTTCTGTTTAGCTAATGCTGTAGTACTATTTCAGGCAGAAAAAAGCTAGCATGTCAAATTCTGTTGTAGGATTGCTTATGCCTAACTTAGGCAACCTTTACAAAGTTTATATTATATATGAATATAAATTCCATATTTTATATAGTATTTTACATGAAGACTTTTCAGCAAAAATTACCTTCATGTGTACACTTTGAATGTAAAATCAATTGGCAGAAACTGCGATTGCCCATGAAAAAGAAATGCAGTCAATATTTGCAAAACGCGTTTGAACTTTAATAGATTTAGGCTTAACCATCTGCAATTTTACAGTCAGGCTTCCTACCTCTGAAAGGACTGAAATATTTTTATCAGTAGGTTTCACAATTTCATTCTATGTGCTTAGAAGTCAACTTCTATTTCCTGGAAATGCTTAATACCGTTAATACATCTCAGCATATAAATGTTTTGCTATCTTGAGAATACATTGACTGCTGTTGTCCCTCTGGAGTTGCATGCTGCTGCATATATTTATCATAGTATTTCATTTGTCTGCATACTTCCTTTCTAGGCTGAATCTACTTGCCCTGCGAGCACATGTACTCTACCAACAACTCTGTTGGTGGAAGAATGGGACTTACTCCTGTTTTAACACCTGGTCCCCTGTAAAATATTGCTAACTCAGATCTGCCAGCTTGAACTGGTTAACTCTTTACTTCAGGCAAAAGAAGCTAGTTTAAAGTCTATAACAGCAGGTCTTTGCTCCAGGTTCATTTTGACTGAAACAAAAGAAAGAACATTTTTAAGATAGTATTACAGATATCTAGCCCACAGAGGGTGATGCTTGCAGAGGTAGTATGGATGGAGACATTTTGCTTTCAGCTTTAGAAAATATTCTCTTCAGAGCAAGTGTGAGCAAGCAGCAACTATTTGAAGTCTTTCAGCAAATGCCTTACACAAAAAGGAAACTTAAGTAAAGCTATGACTGACAGTGTTATGTCAGTCATGTTTAAGGATTCCCCACTGACATCAATATGAAGTTCTTCACAAATATTAATGTCATAATCTCACTTTAAAATAAGCATGCAGGCCATGAGTCCAAACATACATTAAATGTTAATATTCTGATAAAAAGGAGCCTGTGGTTATCTTGCTAAAAATTATTCATAGGCAAATAAGATGTGTTGAAAGCATAACACTTTTAATGCACTCAGATGATTGGAACAGTTTATAATACTGTTCCTGCAGAGATGAAATACAAAATAGAATTATTATAACTAATGTGCTGATAAACTTGTATGACAAAGATTGTCCCCAACAGTAGGTATAAAGAAAATTCATCCATAAGAATGTAAAGACTTTCTGTAACTTCAGTGGACTAAGTACAGATTTTGATGTATCTTTATTTTCATTTGTTTTATATTATTGAAGACAGCGTAAGGGGAGACAGGAGAATATATAAATGATGTGTGATGCCTTTTTTGGCCTGGGAAGTGTAGAAGAAATACTACACAGCATAGTTTTGTCTATAGGATAGTTTAGACAAATACTGTTGATTGCAATATTATATTAAATGGCTTTTGAAACTGGACAAGATTGGACAATTTGGAATAATGTTTAAGTTGCTGGTGCAGATTTTCATCTTTAACTTACGATTCTTGTCATAAGTATATCTTTCATTTGTCTAGCTTTGTGATTCTCTTAAGTTCTTGGTTCCACAAAATAGGATCCCATTTGATAGGAGTGTAGTATTTTATTATTCAAAACTAGAAGATTTAAAACCAGGAACGAAAAATTATAGACTTTATAACTTCCATGCGTCACTATTGACTGAGATGGTCTTCCTGTAACCTGGTAAAATACGATCATACAATACTCTGGATTGTAAGGGACCTTTAAAGGTCATCTAGTCCAACCCCCCTACATTCATCCTGTGGGCAGGGACATCTTCAACTAGATCAGGTTGCTCAGAGCCCCGTCCAGCCTGACCTTGACTGTTCCCAGGGATGGGGCATCGACCACCTCTCTGGGCAACCTGTGCCAGTGTTTCACCACCCTCATTGTAAAACATTTCTTCCTTACATCTAGTCTAAGTCTGCCCTCTTTTAATTTAAAACCATTCCCCCTTGTCCTGTCGCAACAGGCCCTGCTAAAAAGTCTGTCCCCATCTTTCTTATAAGCCCCCTTTAGGGGGGCCACAATAGGGTCTCCCCAAAGCCGTCTCTTCTCCAGGCTGAACAACCCCAACTCTCTCAGCCTTTTCCTCATAGGAGAGGTGTTCCATCCCTCTGATCATTTTTGTGGCCTCCTCTGGACTCGCTCCAACTGGTCCATGTCATTTGGGGAGGTGCCCCCTCCTCATTTTGAAGCAAAGTTCCGATCTAGGGCACAGGTTTGCTGCTTTATCAGGGACAACCCTGGCAACCATTCAAGTCTTATTAAAACAGTCTTTCAAATACAGCTTTTTCTATATGTTCAGGTCATCTTGACACTGCTTATCTCAGGGACTAAGGATGATGTATTCCAGGAAGGTTTGGGAGGAACAGAAGAGCTACATCCTTGATAAGAGAATGACAATTCATCTTTAAGCTTATAACTGTCTTATGCATTATTTACATAATTTGAGAATGTCCAAGGCTTCTTAATGGGAGCGCTGATTTGTGGCAATATACTGGCTTCTCCATTTAATTGCACTGTCAAACACCAAGTGTTATGACTTTCACAGAAGACATACCAGAGTCAGTTAGGAAATAATCTATAGAAATACCTCCATAGAACTGTGCTGCATTATCTGTCCAAATACTGTGCCTAAATACAAAATAATTAATATTTAAAAATAAGCTATATAACATCTTGTAACATTGGATGTTAGAAGAAAAATTTGTCAGAAAACGTAATTAGTATTTAAACTTTAGATGGTCATGGCTGGAAATTGCACATACTACCTTTGAGAATGTTTTTTTAAATCTTCTGTTTTCAGAGGACTATAAGCAAGCATTTGGGGGAAAAAAGAAAGATTATGTTCTTTCTCTTTAGATTTGGAATACTATGTAAAGGGAGGATTTGATAGGCATATAGATTAAAACATATCAGATTAAAAATACTTGTGTGGATTTCTTTACAAATTATTAAAATGTTCAGGTCTAGCTGTGCTGCTCCAAAAACTACCAAAATGGATTGTCCAGTATGTGATTGCCTATTTTATATAATCTTTCAGATTTCATTCCTAGTGTTTTTCAAGTACGTTGGTAATATCTAGAGATGTTAAGATAATTATTATTCCAAAATCTTTAAATAAAAAAAATCTTGAGTAGCATTTGTCATGGCAGATGAAATTTTCTCCATTACAATGTAACTGTGACTTCAGGAACAGCTATTAGCAGAAGGAGATGTATATGTTTTGGCTTCTTTTTGGTAAACACTGAGCCTTGGTTTTCTTTCCTTTTGCATTGTGTGGAAGGAGGAGTAATAGTGAGCTGCTGTTGATCTGTATTAGCATTGTCAAAATATGCTGTGCTCCATCACAGTTGTGTTTTCCATAAGACAATACAATTTCCAGGTTCCTTTCTTTTGCCAGCCAACCTGTTTACCACCTGCTGAAGTGCATTAAAGCAAGTGTAGTGAGAACTGAATTAGCTTTGCATCCACCTTCTGTTCTGCTAGTTACTGGATGTGATCATCAAGGTCATGTAGTCTCTGCTGGATTTTTAGAATCAGTTTGCTAATAGGAAAGTTAGACACAACTGTTCAACTGCTTGTTGTACCTCTGGAAAAAAGCATTTCAGTGATTTTTAGGCTCATTTTCATATGGTTTCATTTGAAATGTAGATAACTCCCGGTCCATCAATGCTGATAGACTGACTGTTACTTCATTCCATGTAGTAAAAGATATTAATATATGGAGGACTGATTCAAATCTGTTCAGTAATTAATGGTTTCCCTTTGTAAAACTTGTTTTCTGTATTTGTTAAAGAACATGGTTTTGAATCTCATGACTTGAAATTAATATATTTGTGAAAATCAATTAAGTGAAATCCTAGGTCTCTTGACAAAACTTGCATTTAATTCTGAGGCCAGCATATTCTCTCTTTAGCACTGAATCTTCCCTTCTGAAAGTTCTTGTAAGCTTTCATTGAACTTTATATATTTCAATAGGAGACAAAAAGGCATCAGGGAAGTTAAATATTATTGGAGTTATCTTTACATTTTGGAGGAAATAGGTCTGTGCGTTTTCATTTATTTGGTGGGAATCGGATTCTATCTTTCAAATCTCTTTTGTGGATTGTGCAATAACTTGTTTCAGGGAAGATTTAAACATGCTTGTGTATTTTCCCTCACTCATGAGTAATCTAATGTTTCTCAACAGCTGACAAAAAAAGCTTCTACCTAGCAGTTGGCATTTCAGAATACAGCTTTTACTTTCAAGGTATAGAATAGATTATTTTTTTCTTATCTCTTATTTTTACAAGAAAATTGGAGGATACACCCTAAAGCATCTAACCTGTGGAGGAAACTGTCTTAACTAACTCTCTGGGGGCAAATCAACATGCATACTTATGTGCAAATTTAGACAATTATAGATGTCATTGAGCATACCATTGAAATCAATGTACTAACTGAATTAGTGAAAGAGTGCTGGATCTGTCCCTGAATTTCTGGTTTTCTTTCTGCGGCCCTGGGTGAGTGAGAACAAATTAAAGAACTCATTAAAATGTACTGCAAAGAGCAGTCAATAATATGCAGCTTCTCAATGGCTGCATGAGTTTAAAAAATAAAAAATTTTTTTAAATTGCCATTTATGTTAATCTTAAGCCTTTTTGCTGTAATTGAAGGTTGGTTGTTGCGCTTCCACAGGCTCTAAAGTTTTCTGAAGCTCATGAATTAACTTCTCATAAGTAAAATATTCTCTCAACTTCCAGTCATGTTCAATGCTTAGACATGTTTACTGTGGGTATACATTTTATCTATTGGTGTTGATGGGTCAGAGTGTAATTAAGCTTGCTTTTCCAGCAATTTTTGTGGCACCTGAACTCAGCCTAGCCCATCATGCTGTTAAGGCCCATTCAGGTGATCAGGTCATAAGCACTGGTGCTGGGGACTGACAAATTAAGAATGATACATAGATATATTAAAAGCAGATCTACTTCATTACCATGGTGGAATCGCAGGTGATGTCATAGCACATCTGCAGGGATGAGATGCCTGTAGGCAGCTGTGCCTATGAATTGAAAGCTTGTGATGTTTCCTCAGCTGTTGTCATTATAAAGAGCTCAGTCAGTATGAATTAATAAAAACATTTTTCTTTTATTCTATGCATTGCTTAGTGTTAACCATTACTGAGATTAAGAGGAAAATTAATAAGTGAAGAAAGTTCATGGTAAATTGTTATGGGAATCACTAAGTTTGTACAATTTAGATGATTATATAATTAATTTCTATAGCCAAAATAGTAAGTCTGGGGAATATATTCCCTGGGCTCGTAATTATACATATACTCTAATCATTGAAAGATGGCTGGCCATTAAATCAACCAGAAGAAAAGCAATTGGATTGATCACAGAAACACTGAGGTAGGAAGGGGCCTTTGGAGATTATTTAATTCAATCCCCCTGCTCAAAGGAGGGTCAACTAGAGCTGGTTGATCAGGGCAGTATCCAGTCAAGCTTTGAATAACTCCAGGGATGGGGACTGGCAACCTGATCTAATGTTTGACCACCCTTGCAATGAAAAAGGTTTTTTGTTTGTTTTATGATCAGATGGAATTTCAGTTATTTCAGCTGTGTCCATTGACTCCTGTCCTTTCACTGGACACTGAGATTAGTCTGGTTCTATCTTCTTCATTGCTTCCCATCCAGTATTAGGCTCATTGAGCACATCCACTCAGCTCCTCTATTACTTGGGTCAGGAACTTGTTATTGAGCCCTCCAGGGAATGCTTGTGCCCTGCTGTGTTGTCCCTCCAGTAGATATTCAGGTGATTAAAGTTCCCCTTGAGGACCAGGGCCTGCAAATGTGAGGTTTCTTCCACTTGCCTGAAGGCCTCATCTGCATCTTTTTTCTAATCAGCCCACAGCAGACACCCACAACAATGTTGTCCATGTTGTTCTGTCCTAAACCAGACAGCTTGAATGTGCTTAGTTTTTTAAAGATTGTGTTATAAAAAACTGTGATATTTTGACTGATACTGCAATGTTTTTTTCAGAAGTTATTTAAGGGAAGGGATTTAATCGGGAAATCAGAATTTGGCTTTATTGGCTATTTAGAAATAATTTGGTTTTTTTTACTTAAGATTTACATCAATTTACTTACCTATAATCTTAACTATTACAAAGCACTGTTAAGAAAGTCGTTATTGGCTTGTCATGCATAACTCGGCTTTTGCATTTGTGAACGAAAATGACCTTTAATTGTCCATAGGAATTAAGTGATAAAGGCAGATAGAATAGTGAGAGAGGGGGAAAACCCAATCTTAGAAGTAATCTTCCCAGAAACCTAATCAGTCTTTGAAATTAAAATGAAGATGGCTTTGCAGAGGATAGTACTAGATCCTTTCCTCCCATGTCAGCTGCTTCTGAAGGGAGTCAGTAAATTATACTGCTAGTTAAGCCTTGGAATGCTAATGGAAAATTTCATTACATTCAGAAATTACTCTGTAGTAGAAGTAGGGTTCCTGTCAAACTTGCCACAATGTGTTATTTTTCTAAATCTTAAACCAAAATTTCACTACTATTAACATAAGTTTTAATCAATTAGCCTTTGAGTTATTTCCTTTGAGCTAATGTTGGTATGACATTCAAGAAATAAGAATTTGGAGCTTACTGTACATATTTTAGTTATTTCTCAAATCCATTGGCCACTGTTGGCTCTGTTGGTTTATTTTAAAACTCAGCTATCTATCTTTTTTCCAAATGTCAATCTCATGTGATACAGAAGTATGTCATATATGCTTATAACTTCAACACTAATGCAAAAAAAACCAATGTGCAAATATAGTTTTAGACCCTGGTTCAAGAAGTCATTTCACAATTTTCTTCCTTTAAACACACAAATAAGGTGGACTAAATGAATATCCAAACAGATACTGCTCTTACATTTCTTTCAGTCTAGTTGAGATATTTAAGCTCAAGGACATAAGTTTTAGGTTTAGAGCTTCTTTCATTTTAGAGCTTGTAAACATCAATTTGTATGTGATTTTATTCATGTTGTATCACTTGGAATAATAGGGCTGTCAGGACAGAGAACTATCCATTTATAACATGTATGTATTTAAATCAGTTTTGTTTAATCTTGTCCATAGTAACATGAGGATGAAGTTTGAAACATGGAAAAGTAGCAAAACTCTGTAATGGCAAAACAGCCCAGCCAGCCATTGTTTTTTCTCATATAAAGAAGCAAGAAGATTATTGTCACTTGGTAATTTCAGTCTGGGGTAACTTCAAGCAGATGCTGATAAATAATGACACTAATACAATCACAAGACCTAATAAAATTGGATTCTGACATTATAATTGAAGTAGATAAGGCACTGAAAACTCCGTATAGCACAACACAATTGTGATATGAAGCACAGGAGGGGAATCTTTGTCTTACTGTAAAGACCTGTAATTTCAGCATTTTTCTCATTGCAACTACAAACCTGAGTCAGAGGAGACTTGGATTCTGTATAAACAAAAATGCTGCAAAAATATAGTAGGCTTACAGTATAATGATATGAATATAGATGTGGGCGTGTGCAGATGAAGAGCTTTAAGTGGTTAGTATTTGTTTCTTTGCTTTTAAAAAAACATATAGAAGTCAGTTTTTAACCAGTGAAAAAAGCTGCTGAAAAGCATTGCTATCTTTTTACTGGACTTATGTTACAGCTAATAAATTGCAGTAGAAAGAGTTGAAGGCTGGTGTTTCAATACAAAGTCTGCCGTTCCTCCTAAATGAAGACAACCTTACTTTTCTGATCAACTGTAAATCTCACAGTAACAAAAGGACAGGGAATGCTCTCTCCCTCTTCCAATAGCCCTGTTTTGAAAAGAAACATTGAGCATTTGCTTGAAAGCAGACTTGCAAAAAAAAAAAAAAAAACACCCCCAAACAATTTCTGCTCCCCCCGTACCTTACATAGAGCCACCCTGTGCTTCTAAAGAGGCTTGGTTGCTGTGGTGTGACATCCTGGTGTCATTATTTTACATCAATGGTTCCTTAATGTGATTGGGATTTCTGAAGTTGCAATGGCTGGGGAAGTAACTCATACCAGTTTAGAAGTGTCTGATTGTTGAATGTTATCTTACAGTTACTATTCTCACTATTTTACAAAATCCCATTGAGATTAATTAGCGTGAGGGATAAGAAAGGGCAGAGAAAACTTACAAAGCTTCCAGCATTGCATTCAGTACTACTGGCTAAAAGCATTGTCTTTACCACAAGGGGAATTTATGTAATTTGTCTGAATACTAGGTGTTTGCTAAGTCTTTAGGTTGTTTTCTGCAGGAGCTGGGCTCTTGCTTGAACAGACAATTACTAAATTTAATAGCTGATGCAATCATCAGGGTGGGTTTGTCAGCTTAGCATTACTAATATAACTGTTGAAGTAATTCAGCAGCCCACAGAATTATTATTCCTCTTCGGTTTTCTGCCCAAGACTCCCTCAACTGCAGTTCTCTTTAAGGTACTATGGTATGTATATATGAGACATGTTGTATATGTTACTACAGCAGATGTGTACTTATCCTTTATTTTAATATGTAATTACAGATGCAAGTTAAGGGCCTTGGTATATTGGCTATGGAGGCCATCAGTCTTGAAAAAAATGTCTTAAATAGTACAATCATGCCAGTCATGCCTATCTGGAAGATAGGTATATTATTCCACACCGAGCTTCAAGACTATTGGACCTTTAGTGCCCTTGAGTCTCTTGCATTGTTTGTGGACCATGCAGCACACTTCATTAACAAGGTTAATTTCAGAGAATCTGTCTGAGATTCAGTACGTGCTGTAGCGAAATATGTCACCAGGGCGCTTCTTGCTTATCTTCTGCTGGGTCTTAAGTTGCCTCCAGTAATGAGAAAAATTAAGGTTTTGTTGGTACTCTTACCAAGTAGGATTAGAATTCAGGTCAAAAACTTCATTTTTTTGGTCTGGGTTCCATGATACAATCTGTGTCATCACCCAGCTTTTTCACCAGCTGGGTTTTTTTGAGCCAGTATTCATTCTTGTATAGTTACTAGTTGTTGTCTTATTAACTTATCATTGTGTGCATCTTTGTCATATCCTGTTTCGCCTCTTTTGATCCATAGATATGTTCTGTTGCTTTTTCTTGAATCTGTTCTCTGTCTTTGCATGGCTAGGATTTGACTAGAGCAGACAGGACGATACTGTTTGTGCTCTATATTATAGAAAGACTTCCTGTAATTGTCAGAGGTGGGGGAGAGGAAAATTTAAAAAATTCAAATCAATGCTAAAAGAGTAATTTATTATATGCCGGGTTTTGGAAACATGGATTTTAGTTGATACACTTCTATTTTTCTCTCAGATTACTGAGGGTGTCCATTGGGTTTTTTGAAGCTAAGTAGGTTGTCTTTCTTTCCATGGTTTTGCTTACACAGAGAAATTGCCTGGCATAAGTAGAATAAAATGTCCATTCTTAAATAAACATTTTATCTAGGCTATACAATGTAATAATGTTGATTATATGTGGTTATGTACTTGATTTATGATTATGTATTAATGGTGATCTGTGTTTATCTCTTGAATTTTAACATGAGAATTTCTAAGTTTGGTGTTTTAGTTTAAAACTAGTGAGGCACACTTTTTTTTTGCCTTGTAGCACCCTTATTCTTGTAATATCCCAAAAGGACAAGTTAAGACTATCAAATGAATTCCTGTCTTGCTGGTAACATATCCTGAGACACACAATTGTATTCTAGATGCTATTTAAAATCTGACAGATAAATTTAAGTTTCTGGTACAGTATAATAATAACAGAACTAGATAGATGTTTAACAAATAAGGTCAAAAAAGTTTCAGAGATTACTCTGAATGGCATCAATGTTTTGTCTTACATTTGCAGTTCCCCTTATTGTACTCCTTACTATCTTTCTAATGTTCATATTAAAATTTTTAACTGTACCTAAAATGGACTTCAGTCACACAAGTCATGTCAATGAGGCTGTCCATAGACTTTAAATACAGATCATAAAATATAGACCATGCAGGTAACTTCACTGAAAGAGCTGTATAGATGCCTTAGCAATGCTGATACTTTAAGATCTTTACACTTTGCTTTCACAGCATCTTGAATGAAGCATGTGCTGACGTGTACTTTCTGTCCATTTTCTAGCTTTAATAATTCAATAGTCATTGGTATTGAAGACAGGATCATTAAAATGTGTTTTAGTACAGATTGAGGACAACTACAGGAAGTGTGTTTTTAATAAATCTGCTATTAAGAATTATCAGTTTTGTCATGCTTTCACCAACTAAATGTTATGCTTTGAAGTTCTATTATGGTCTACTGTGGTCTCCAAAATTTTAGCAAAGAAAAGAAATGTCTGTTTCAGATGTTAAGTATTTTCTTATTTTATATAAGCAGTGATACTAAAATACTTAAACAGGTGGAATCTGAATAAAATAAGCAAGAGCTTTTTTGAAAATTAAATATTTTTAAAAATAAAAATACATTGTTATGGCTTTACTGTGAAAGCTTTGTTTTAAAAACTTACTTATGATACCTAGATGCTGTGAATACAGACAGTGTAAATACAAACAGAATATTTGGTTGTGAGCAGAGAACTGTGAACTTCAGCGAGAGCTGGAAGTGGTTTGTCATTCTTTGCCTCGGATCGGACCCCTGTACCACACCTCAGGTGTCTGGGTGGGCACCCCCAGTAATCCCTGTTGCTTCGCTTTGTGTTAAGTACACCAATATTTATGCCAGAGAAAGCAAGTGTAAACATATGCACTTTCTTCAAATACTGAGTATCTGGATACTAACTCTTTCTCCAATAAATATTCAACCATTTCCATCTAAAGATGATATCAAGAGGAAAGACCGAAATGAGTTATTTTGTGGTGTCTTGCCTCAGGCAGCAAGCTAGCCTTGGGCACTGATTAAAATTCTCCTAGTAGAAGGCAGGGACTGAAACCAATTCAGTGGCGTGTGTAGCAGGTTACCATAAAGAGTGAAATACTGAATAAGAGGAGCATTGTCAGCTCTTTTCTTTCTCATTTGAGTTTGTTGAGGGCTTATCAATGAAACTTTTTCTCCTTTGAGATGTTTTTCTGCCTTATTTCAAAGTAAAAGGCACTTTTTCCAAAAAAATCTTTCTTTAGATTTAATTATGAATTTTACTGCAGCCATTTTAACATTCTCAACCTCAATCTCATTGTGTCACAGCAGAACTGAATTATTTGTCACTTTGTATTTTAGTGAGAGCTAGGATCTAGTTGAAATTGAAATTAGCTGCTGTAGTTCATGGCATTCAATTTTTCTAGTCCCCACCTCATCAAAATATGCACCAAGCTGCTTCTTTCAAACTGGCACTTTACTACTTAAAGCATTTTTATATATAGCAATGTAGCTATTTCAGGGATGAAAGGAATTTATAACTTCTATGGAAGAGGATGCTTTGTCACTGATTTTAAATTCACTTACGCACATCTGCACCAGGAAGTGCTTTCTGCCCTCAACTGTGAAGCAAAGTGAAACTAGTAGCCACCTGATTTGGTTGAATAGCTTATTTTCCTTTCTCCCATGCTCTTACTATTACCACCCCTATATTTCTCCCACATCATTCTTGTACTTATTTTGCTTATTCTACTACTTTTTTCTTTGTCTGTGTTCTCTCCCCTGGAGCCCCCCAGCTACCCTGCAGAGCTGGTTCAAAAGCTGTCAATTCAGCAAAGCAAAAAAGCACAAGGCAAGCTAGATCTAATTGTTAATTACAGGATGAGTTGTCAGGATTTGTGAAATCCTGCAGATGATGAAAGAGAAAATTGTACTTAAAATCTAGGTGGAAGCTAGAATGTTCCAAATTTTCTGTATTTAACAACAGGAATCCAGAAATAGATATCAAAACAAGTTGAGATACCTCAAATTCCACATTTTTCTGTTTCCTTCGTTCTCCTGGCCTAAAATGCCAACCCGATAGAGTTAGCTGATGGTTACCTAGTGACTTAGGATTTCTTTCTGAATCACTAAAGTGTAGAGAAAATGGTGTTTTTCAAAAGTCAAAAATGTATTCTTTTTTTAAAGTCTGAAGTTCATCTCAGGAATGTTACTGATATTACATTATTAAAGGGATATTTAAGAGTATATTTATGGAAAAAGGCAATGTATTATAATATTGAATACTTACCCATATAATATTAAATTTGATGAACTGTCTGAAATATGGGTTTTAGAATGAAGTAGAGCAGGACAGTATATAACTGGTTTCCTTAATCTTTTGTTGTTGTTGTTTATCTAGTGGTTGAGAAATTTGGTTTGTGTTAGTGGTTTTGTTTTAGTAGTTGGAAAATTTAAAACTATTATGCAGGCTCAAAAGGTATTTCTCTATTTCACAGTAATACAGGATGAGTGATCTTCTCAAGAAATGGTTACTGGTAAATGATAGCGCCTTTATTTAGAAATCTGCTTTCTTCTGAGTTACCTTATTAAGCTTTGATAATATCTTTCTTGTGGGATAATATGTTGCTACTTCAACGGTTCCACAGAAGTACAAGCCATGGAAAATAGAGCTCTGTGATAACTTTCTGTGTTTGAGGGTTAGCTTATAGCAATGCAATCCATTCTGAGAAAAGGACAGTGTGTAACTATAAATTGAGACCAAATTAATCCACAGGTCCTTTCTGTTGTACTTTTTTTTTTTCTGGTAAGAGAATAATCTATTACTAGCCTACTGAAACAAGTGAAAAAACAGATTGTTTTCATCATAACAGTGAAATAGGCTTGCTCTGTGATCAAAAATGCTTACTCTGATTTTTTTTTTTTCCTCCTCTATGCATTGGATGAAGCAGAGAAGAAACAGCTGTGGCCCTATTTAGTATAGGGGTCACAGCCATGTAAAAACTATCTGTAGTTATGGCTCTGCAGCCATGCACTATTTCTATGTATTGGAAACAAGAAATGTATATGGAAGTTGGGACAAATTAATCACCAGGATTCTGAGTAAATCTAGATGCCCAGTAATGTTGCAGTCCCCTGTAACAGGGCTTTTATGGATTGCTGTGCTTGTGTGGACCTAAGTTTAGTCTCCATGCCAATTCAGAGTCCCAAAGTGCCTTGTCAATCTTGCACCTTGTGCAGGGAAGACTGTAATCTTTGAGATACAGTTTATATCTAGCAGCTATAATGGACTACTTTAAAAATCTGTCACAGCATTTTTCTCTTCATTAAAAAAATAATTTCAAGAGTGTAGGATTCTTGCATGATTGCAAGTGGAAGTTTTTTCTCTGCTCTTTTGTGTATTGTAGCCTTTGCAACAAAAGCTTTCTATTAAGTATCTGTGAAGAACATGCCATTAGAGAAAATGAAACTTATAATTAAATAGAATGACTAGGTCCATTTTTTCAGAGTCTCTGCAACTGGATGTAAAGATATAGTGTTACCTTCTTTCAAAAGTTGCAGTGTGCCACTTAGTAAACAATAAACTTACTTGGAATTACCTGTACTAACTTAGATTTTTCATATTTGCTTATTTGACTATAGACAAGCTGTATTTTCAAACCAGCATTTAACTGGAGTAATTAGAATGATTTTTAAGAGTTCACTGAAATACAACTGCAATTTTATGTGAACCTACAGTTATAAAAATTTCACTAGAATAATTTTAATAATGATCATTTGATACCTGTATAAAACTTCCTTTCTACTTGGCAAGAAAGAAGTAAAATAAACAGAGGTGAAGAAAGTGCTTTCTCCAAATAAATCAGTATAACTGAAGACTGAAATATTTGACACTTAAGCTATTACATTTTAATTTGTTACTTGTGCTTATATTTAAATTTGTGAAAACATGTTTGTGACTGTATTTTTGGTCTGAAATTGCAAATGTAAAGAACCTCCTTTGCAAAAGATAAAAACCAATTGTTTCTTAAAATTTTGCCTGCTATACAAAACTTGCTAATTTTGTCCATGGCAGTTGAGAAATTAGTATCTCTCTCAGAAAGGAAGAATGTTCAGCAAATTACCTTTATCATTAGTCATCCGTATCTGTTTAGCACAGATTGCCAAAAAAGAAATAATTTCCTGAGTGACACATTAGGTAAAATGAGATTAACATTTGCCCCCTCACAACTCATTTAGTGCAAGTTGCCTGCTTTACAAATACAAAAGTATCTGGGAACCCAGTGAACACTTTCTTCCTGTTGAGGGAGATTGACTCCAAGAAACCTGTAGTTGCTGTAGTGTAAACCTCCTATCTGGGTTTCACTCCTGGTTTCCAAATGAACATCAACAACAATAAAGTCTTCAAAAGATCATTATGACATGCCCTGCAAAATGCTTTTTTTTGAAGGAAATATGTGCTGCTAAGAGTTATCATCTGCTTTTAGTGCAAACTGTCACTTTCAGTATTTCTTTCCCTTGAATTTGTAAGTCATAGCAGATCCGACACCTTCAGAATCAGGGGAGGAGTGATACTATCGCAGCTTCATAACTCTTTACCAGTGGCAGCAAAATCTTTCAAATTCAGGATAAATGGCTCTGTCTAATCTTATGCGGTGAAATGCAAAAAGCTTTTTCTTATTCTTCAGAGTAAAATAGAAACAAGAGTTGTAAAATACACAGAAATAACATGGGATACTTGTTGGCATGTCACCACAAGGAATTGGGTTTCTTTGTGGCCTTGTAGGCATTCCTAGAAAGTACAGAAGTACGAGAGGAATAAGTTGTTTCTATAATTGCTTACCTAATTGAGACTGAATCCTGCAAGGTCATGAGGTAGGTGAATGTTTGAAAAATCCTTGCTATATTTAAAAACCAGTTATGAATCCTGTTCACAGGATTAGAGGAATCGGTTTCCTCTAAATTCCATAATATGTAGTTAAAAAAAACCTCCAAATGACGAAACCAAAATATCCTGATGTTGAGGGGAGACGACTTTTTTTAATATGTACACTTAAAAGTTCTCAGCATTTCTGGAGCCAAGTCTTCTCCCCAGATGGGCTAATATTAAAATATTATATGCTTTCCCTTTTGTCAAACGGAGTTTGATCAAGTCAGCTTTCTAACAGAGCTGCCCAGTGAAAATACCCTTGAAGGCCCTTTTGAATGTTCCCAAGAGCCCTCTACCTCCGAGCACTCATCTCCGGGGCTCCTTTTGAAACACGTGACAAAACAGCAACAAAACAACGCACAGTGTATGGTGAGAGACAAACAGAATAGCATGGGTGTGAATTAGGAGAAAGAGACAGTTTGTCAGGTGAACTAGGGCTCAGTTTCATCTGTACCAGTTTTAGCTCATCTCTCTTCTGGAGAATAAAATGAATCCAAGCTTCTTGCATGTTTTTTTCTGGAGAATGCTGTGTTGGGAGCAAATCTATAGGAAGGGAAAGGAGGAGGAAAAAAATTAAAAGTTACTGGAACATGGAATATTTAGAATCACCAGAAGAAGAGGGAAAGTTCAGTGTCAGGAAAAGAAGTACCATTTTATAGCTTGTGGAAGAGAGAATAAGAAATAAGTTGGATTTAAAATCACTTAACCAATTCAATTTGCAGACATTTATGTTTAAGATGAGATTGCACACTTAACAAGCCCAGCCCAGCCATAAATTTCAAAAATTTCCCTTGTAGACTCAATCTGAGAAAGCAGTTTCTATCTGAAAGTCACGGCTAGAAAAGAGCTGCCTGGCTTTGGGATGGAAACTCTGGGAGTTTTAGTTTTAATCCAGCTCCCTAAGCTTTGCTGAGAGCTCAGGACTGCCAATCAACCAATTTGTGGCCAGTTAGTTAATATTAGAGAGCTCTAGGATTTCCTGAATGTGAGAAAACAGCCACAACAGCTCCGGGGTTCCCCTGTTGTGTGGTCGACAGTGGGTGTGGGCTCTGGAGTCCAAGCTCTGCAGAAGCACCCTATGTAGGGCAGCAAAGCAGTCCAACTTGTTGGCACTCTGCCTGCATCCTCTTAGAAGGCATGAAAGGCTATATGCTTTTGCAATTTCTGATTAAAATTTGTTTTTCTAGGTATTTTCCAAGCAGTTCTATCAAGAAATTTAGACCAGGGATGCTGAGCCAGCAAGAAGAGCTGACCAACTGTTTTTTTTTTTTTTTCATTGGGTTTTTACTCTGTTTAAAAGCAGTAGAAGGGGGGACAGAAAAAGAAAATGGAAGCAGAGGGTATAATACAGTAATGAATCATGGAAAACAGTCACACAGCTGAATAAGATAAAGTTGTTTTCTGTAAATGACTAGAGTTCCTTTAAACACTTGAATAAGGGATTGTTTTAACACTTGGTCTCTGAAAAAGTCACAGTTTAGATGTCTCAAGCTGAACAACCCAAAAGAAATTTAAATAGCAAAAACTCATGATGTCTGCTTATGGATATCATGAGTACAGACTGTTCATTGTGCTACACTGAGTGGGAGATGAGAAATGAATGTGAAAGTGCACCAGTACTTAGTGATTTTTTTTTTTCCATTTCTGATCCCCTTCACAGCTGAACGCTTAAGCCATTGAATATCTTAGTAGCTTTTAACACTTTATTTGGATTTAAATCTAGATTTAGGGATTAATTTAAAAAGGAAAATCCTTTCCGGTTTGTTTTCAGAATTGGTATGTGTTTAAGTTTCTAGCTACATTTGCATTGGTTACCTTATTTCCAATCCCTGGTGTTTCTGTATCAGACTGTTTCCCAGGATATATATGGTCATAGACCTGAAGACAAGGGGAATTGTATCCTTCCAGCACTTTTGGTTTTGAGGCATATGGATAGTGTCATATTTGCCTTTGAGTCATGTACCAAGACCTGTCATTAGTGCTGTTAACAAAACTGGCAACCAGCTCCTATTAGGAGAAAAAAGCAGCATCTTATTTCTCTAGCATGATCATTTAAAATATCTCAGCTATAACTCTAACTTGCCTTTTTAAACACTTGTTTACCTTTATTTTTAATTATCTGTAGCTATGGGGGCATTTTGTAAAAGCATACTATGCTACAGTTCATAAGCTTTCCTTTGTAAGACATTGGTTAGACCTTCATAGGCAATGAGGCTTTTGAGTCATATACCTTGGTTTTATTTTTATTTTATTTCTATTTTAGAGCTTTTTATGCATATGAAAACTGTAGATTCTTATCTCTATGCTGCTTGTTAAAAAGCATAATATAGGTGTGGGGATTTTTTTGGTGACCATGTCCTGAAGCGCGGCTTTCACTATCAGGTCACAGTACTTGCTTAAAATTTGTGTGCAATTAATATAGGGTTTTTGCCGCCTTCGGTTGTAATAGAGCTGATCCAAACCTCATTGGAATTAAGGAATCATTTCTAATTGACTTAATTTGTTTAAGTATGGCGTCAGAATTACTTAGACTAGAACTCAAAGTAGTGAACCAGTCTGTATCTTTTTCAATCTTTCTGAATGTTACTAAATTTTACAGAGTGGGAATTTTAAATGGTTGTTTGTCTTTACAGTGAAGTTCAATTGTTTTATGCCTTTATCTGGCCAGAATTGTATTCTTAGGCCAACAAATCACTTTTGATGAAAAACTGATTTTTAGCTTAAACCAGCTTCAAATAAATACAAAAATACAATTTCTATGTCCACTTATCTTTTTTAAAATGAGGAAAACTGGCCTTTGCTTGATTAAATAACTTGATGAGCACATAAGAGACCATTTGTGGATCTCTGTATAACTCAGATTTCTAGTGTCAGGGCTGCAGTATGTCTGTAGATCATGCCCAGCCCAAAAATCTTCCATTCGTTCACCTTCATGAGGCAAAGAGAAGCACAAATGTGCAAGACAAACAACCTTTTACTCCTTAACATTGGGGCCCAAAAATACCATTGAAAACCAAAAACTCAACTGCATGTCCCCTAAACTGTCAACCATGCTGGGCCCCATTGCAGCTGCGATGCATGCAGTGCCTGCTCTTCTACTCCAGCCCAGCTGAGTACACACTGAAAGGTGAAAAAGCCCAGACAAAAGTTTGCCTATGTAAGAAATGTGTAGAATTGCCGTTTGTATTTACGGCTTCAGAACAAAGATGAAATGGAGGAGAAAAGACAAATGCTCCACCACAACCTGAAAGCAAAACAGTGAGACTTGATATGGAGGAAACAGGCATATGGAACATGGTTTCATTTATTCTAGTTTCTCATCCAAGTCTTACTTAGTTTCCCCATTACTTGTAGCCCTATCAAAGCTTCAACCTAGCTAATAAAATGTAAATATAATACTAAATTTCCATCTGCTGCCTCTGTGCTGTCAATCACAGTTGGAAATAGCTGTAGACATGCAAGATGTGGGCAGTTACATCTGTCCACATAGTGCAACATTACTGTCATAGATGATGGAGTGCCTGACAAGATAGCTACCCATGTAGCAGTTTGGTTGTTAGAGCCTTGGTGTTGTTTACATTACATAATTAATTTTGATTAATGCAGTTACTGATTTCCATGTATTATGCAGGCTCTGTACAAAATTAGGGCCTCTCTATTGATAAAAGTAGACCACAATGCATATATCTATACTTTGCATTGGAAGGTAAACTAGCAGCAAGAGGGATGACACATCTACGTAAGCCTAGGAAGCCTCAGTGTTGCTCTCCGCATAGAAAGGTGGGACTACAGCCTCACTGATGTTGCTAAAGTATTTCTAATCTCTTTAAAGTCTTGATTAACAACAGATTGGGGCTGCTGTACTGTTCTCTAGAGTAGAGGGGACATGGCTGAATATTTCAGTCTTCTGAGAACATCAACTCTTTATTTTTCTTACATATTTTTGACAGAACAAGGTCATTTCCCAGTTATAAGGTAAGGGTTAAACACCTAGCTCTTCCTTTCTTTTATTTTGCACACTTTTTTCTTTCATGACCTGGAATATCCTTTGGGATATGCAGATGCTGGAAGAAAAATCAATGATACAGAACACTGGTGTTCTACTTAAAATTATATCTCTCTTTGTAAGATCTGCTGACTTCTGCTTTTGTGGTGCTTTCAGCAGCTTCCTTTCTCTCTCTTGCTGCACCAAATCAATGTCAAAAGGGACAGAGTACAGGTTTACAGTCCCATTGACTTTGCTCTTTTAGAAGAAATCTTTACTCTGAAGACAAACTCTTGTCCCTACAATATCGTTTAGATCAAGAAAGCCCTTGAATTTTTTTCCCCTGTTGTTCCTGAGTCAGTAACCTGTTTCTTGGGGTCTTTTTTTGAAGGTCTTCCTGAAGAGGAAGGAGGCTTGTTTTAAAAGTAAATGCAAAGCAAATGAGATGCTAACTTTACCAATAGGTAATGTCAGAATTGAGCCAATAAGGAATAGTATTACCTTTACAGGTCAACTCAACTATCTAGCACTGAGAAATTATATAGTCTTTCTAGGTGAAAAAGTTATTATGAGGGATCTATAGTCTTTTTTTTTCCTTGTTCTGGTAACCTGTGTTTTATATTTTCTTACTTCATGAATTTTGTTTCAAATTATATCTTCCTAAGGCACTTTTCTATAATCTTCTCCTTCCAGTGTATGTTTACATGCTGCAGATCTTTATGGATGCCTATCAAGTCACAGTTTTGCTGTCAAATAACCAAACAATCTTTCTTGTTAAGTCCTTAATTAAGTTCTCCGTAATTTTCTTTGTTCTCTTATTATCTGAGTCCAGTTTGCCTATGTCCTTCTGTTAATGATGTGCAAAGATCAAAAAACAGTTTAATAGTTGCAGGCTCACACAAGCTGCAAATTTCCTTCTTCATGTATTCTGACTGGTCCTGATCTGTGTCTTCAGTGTGCTCAAGTTGCAAAGAGACATTAAGTTTCTCCAGCCATGCTGGCAAAATCCTCTTCTAATTTCAGTTTTGTTTTTCATCCCGTTGCTTCAGCATGCCTACATTGCACCCTGAAGCACAGCGGAAGGATATACTAGATAATATAGCATCAAGCATCAGGGGATGTTTTCATGTTTGTGTCTTGGTCTGAATTAAGAGTGAACTTTCCTGGAGGCTCTTGCAATCAACCCTACTAGTTGTGTTTGGTTTTCAGTGATGTGGTTGAGGAGTGCAGGAGACTCATTTCAGATGAAACTAAATTGGAAGATGCACTCTGAATGTACTCCACTGCTTCATCATCAGATTTGACAAGAGCCATTATGAAGTAAAACAAGATACTCAAAATGTGTATAACATGGCTGTTAGGTGTCTAGCTGGTACTAGACTATTTTGCCTCACAAATCTGTTCTGTTTGGGTTCTGCTGCTGCTAAAGTAGACAATGCCATGTAGCTCATCTAGATTAGGGTCTAAAAAGCATGGCAACATCAACATGACAAGCTGTCTGGGCAAATAAGCTGTGTAGGCTGTACATATTTCTGTAAAATTTACCATATGAGTAGTTTGAAATAAGTTTGAGATTCCTTATTGATCCTATCCATGGTATATCAATAAAAGTAGAAATATTTTATAAATATGTAAAAATATACTATTAAGATATGGTAAATTCTAGTGATGTGAAAATGCCAACTTGCTCATTCATAAAATATTTTTTTAAAAAATTATCTATCTAGTCTCTAACTTCTGTCTCTACTTCTAAACACAAGTTTGTGCCTGTGAGTATTCTCAATAGATGGTAAATGTGCATTTAGAAAAAAATGGATATCATGCTTGTGCATGCAATAGTTCCAGCTGAAACATGAACCACAATTATCTGACTTTACTTCTGAGTTAAGACTTATGTCTAACTGAACTTCACTCAACACAAAATTGCAAAATGACAGTACTTGCAGATTTCATCTTTCTCAAATATTGGAGGAGCCATTGGATATCTCAATACTGTCATATGGGGTAAAAATATATCTTAGCAGAAGTAAGAACTCATCACAGTGACAAAATAAAACATGATTTATCAGTTTGGCATCTGCCTAATGTTTTGCTTTATGAAGCACTTAATTAGATTTGCTATTGCTGTCAATCTTCCATATAACAATATGTGTAATTTCTTCAAAGTAGCTCACAAATTTATTAATACATTCCATTCAGCTGGCGCTCTCTGTATCAATCATAGTGGAGAAATCCATGACTTTGTCTAAAGTAATTATTTAGTTTAAAATCAATTTCACTGGACAAGTTGGAAACATAATTGCAAAGAGAAATGCTTATAAATGATCTGTCAGAAGATGATTTGGAGCAGTGCTGGGCAAATCACAGAAGTGAATAATCTTGCCTTCTGAAATTTTGATCTACAGCAGCCTCCTTAGCCTGAGCCAGTACTGACTTCAGTCCCCTGCATCTGGTCTGAAACAGTAATGGATTGACATTGATTGCATTATGCACTGGGAAAGGAAATTTAATTGAAGGGATGTTAAAAGCTGTCCAAATCGACAGTTAGTTTTATGGTAGATGATAACCCTAAATGAAGGATTTTTAAGATGCACTTCATAAGCAAGTTGTGATCTCTTCATATACAAAAGGATGTATAAACAGCAATATTGATAGGCTGAATCACTTTATTTCTATGTAATATTAAGCAGGCATAGAAGTCTAGAAAAATTGTCTTGACCTCTCTTACTGCTTCTAAAAATTTCTTCTTGACATATTTTACAATTAAGATTGCCTTCAAAATTTCTTTATTGAGGTTATTTCAAGGTCTTTATACTTATGAGCCATAAATTAATAGTGTATTAATTTTGATTTTAAACATTATGAAACATTATGAAACAATTTTGTTTGGACCATCGGTGACTTCACTCCCATTTTCGGTGTAGCATATGGCTAATTACATTGTAATGATAATGTCAAAGAAACTGTCCTATAGATATTACTTTTGAGGAAAAAAAAAGACAGAAGGAAGTTTTTTTTTTTTAAGCCTTTGATATTTTTTCTGTGTAATTCCACCTGCTGCATGAAAAGCTTCCTTGATATTTGAAACATGCTTCTGTTGTAGACATTAGTAGCATATAATTGGACAAAATATGGCAGTCCACCTACCAGAAGCAGGAATGTAGATTTCACATAAGAGAAACACGGTATCTTTTGGCCTAATAAAACCCTTCTCCATGGTTTGGAAAACATAGAAGGCTTAAAATGTAAAAGGTCTAGCAAGACTGGTTTTGCTAGTATTTATACAGAAAATCTGAACAAAACTAAGAATGTCCTAGTTACCTTAGAGCTTGGAAGAATGCTTCATGGGCCCTGCAAATAGTATCTTTTCTAATATATGTATTTTATTGCTGAAAAACAATAGATAATATACCCACCAACCTTCATGAAAATGTAAATGATATATGAAATCAGCTTAACTAAGCTGAAATACCGCCTGTATTTGGAAGATTAGAACTGTGTATATTGTGAGATTCATGCTATCAAAGCTCTTAAACAGCCATTTATTTTTCAGTAAATCTTATAGAGACTGAGACTTTACGTTTAAAAAGCATTGGTGACTTTCTTTGTCTCATCTTCACTTTTCTTCTCTCTTTTCTTCCCCCCCTCCCCCAATCCTAAAAGACACTAACTTCATTACATTCTCAGCAAATAAAGGAAAAAAGCAGGTTGTTCTGTTAAAAATTAGAAAATTAGAAGAATTTGAGGAAAAAAATATTGTCACTTAGCTGCAGCAGAAATTCAATAGCAGTAACATTTTCCAAAAGAAAGCATATATTCAAAGAACTTGTCAGGGTTTATAGGAGGTGATATTAATTTGCTGAGGAAATGACTATTTTAAAAAGCTTCATTTTTTTATTAATGAAATTTCAAACATTCAATTCTTTGTCATGGTTGCTTATTATTCTATAAGCAAATGCTGGCATGAAACATTTGCAGACCTTTTTACTGCATTAGACCTTTTTACCAAAGATGTACTAGACTGTTATTTTAGCTTACTGGAAATGTGTCTACTTGGATTCTATACAATTTTACATAAACAATAACAAAACTTCCAGTTTACTTTAAGTTTTTTCTTTAACTGTCAATACTAAATATTTTGTCACGATATAACATGATGGTAAAAATCTAATTTTTTAAAATAACTTGTGCATGTTTTAATCAAATTTCACAAGAACTTTGTGTTCACTGAGATGAAGCAGAACAATGAAACCCAGCTAGTGCTTGAGGTCTCTGCTGGTCACTTGCTACTGGGTTCAGCCACAGTACACCTCTGCATAGAACAGTAAATGTTTTACATATGCTCAAACATGATTTGATGCTGAAGGAGAACAACCTAACAACTAGGTTATGAACCTTGTGAAAGCAGGAAAAGTTTTAATGCAATGGGGTTTTTTACAGATCAAGTGTGACATGACCATAGCAATTTAGCCTCATAAATTCACTTCCCCAGTAAATAAAGGAAACAAGATAAATCATCTTAATGAAAGGGAGGATAGTCAATTTACAGTCAGGATTTCCAAGAGTGAATAATAACTCAGTCTTTTGTAGTAGATAAGAAATAAGTCTGAAATAACTATCTATCAAGAATCAGACTTCTTTCACGTTTCTCAGGTTATATATTGAAACCTAAAGGTGCCCCAAATTGTTACTTGTTAATGAAAACCTTAGACTACTCAATTCCTTGCAACTTACTGTGTCTAGTCCTCTCAAAGTTACTGCGTAGTACCAACAGGAGGCTACTACATTCATTAGAAATTTTTATCTCATGTAATGAATCTGCTAAATGTATTTTGTCATCTAGATCTTTCAAGTATCTCTTCAGCTCTTTGAGTCAATGTACACCGAACTTTTTGATGACTGGAAAAAAAAAAACAAACAAACCCAAAACTGAAGCGAACCATTACCCAAGAGATTTTTAGTAGAATAAATGGCAATCTGGGATGTCAAAGGCAGATACAGCCAAACATGCCATTGAAAATTCTTTGAAAACAAATGAACTTAGAAGTGCAAATAAGTACTTGTAAATGAGATTATTTTTTCAAGGGTAGTTAAGTAGTCAAAGATGCAAATAAGCACCTGATTAATTTGATATCACTGAGTTGAATTCTTTGAAAATCCTATTTTCTGTCTATTTGCATCTTTGTTATTAAACAAGTCTACTGCTCTAAATCAGACATTGCACTTACTGAAAATTCCCACTGTATTTATGGAAGTGTAATGTAAGCAGGGAGAGAAGAATTTCAGTTTCCTTCCTGCCCTGAGATAATTTTCCTCAAAATTATTGTCATTACAACAACTGATGTTATGCATTCTGTAGGAGAAAGAAATTTCTGTCGGCTCTAGGGAGCAATAAATTATGTACATGTCATAATTAGCAACATTAGGATGTTGCATTATTTATAAGGATAGAAACACTTCCAGTAACTTGGCATCCAGGTGTTGTATGTGATGGTAGATAAAAAGAGAGTTATGTAATTGTTAAGTCCCCAAGGGAAGGTCATGATTCACACTGAGTCAATCTGGAGGAGTTAATTGCTGCAAATATTTGCCAATTAAAGGAAAGTGTTCAATCAGAAAATAATTCATAATTAAAATAATATTTTTATGTGAAAGATGATGAAAAACTAGTTAGCAACTTACAACAAAGATCACCTGATAAACACACCATGACTGTGCTTCCTTTCAAAATCAGCTTTGTATTATATGATGCTTGTAGGCTGGATATTTGGGTACTAATTTAGGAGGATGTTTTTCATTTACTTGGATTAATGAAACTTCTACCAAACCTGATTAGTTCAAATATTCAGCTAACTTCAAGTTGATCTCTGAGAGGGGTTTTTAATCAAACTCCAGCTGGACTGGGGAATGGGATACCAGGAAAAGCTGCTTCTGGTTCTGAATTATTACAGAACTGAAACCCAGTCAGTTGTATTTGTAATAAACCTTTGTTCTCAATTTACTATTAGCTTTACCTTCTGAAGCTGGAGCAGCATCAGACATGAAGTGGCAGCTTTGACCCACCATATATAAATGAAACTCAGTAGTTCACCAGATTAACTGCCTAATAGGTAGAGAATTTCCTATATATGGGGTTTTTTTGTTTTGTAATATATTTATGCCAGTTTTCAGGTACTTCTAAATTTTTCATTATGTTACTGTAATTTTTGTAATTGCCTGTGGATTTTTTGCAAGATAAAATAGAACTTAATTTTCTCAGTAAAAATCCTTTCATGAAGGAGGACAAAATGGTAAATAAAATTAAGTCAAGACTCAAGGGTGCTGCAAGGTAGGCTAGAGAAGTGTGTGTGTATATACACATATAAGCCACAAGTAGTTAAAGTTGAGGTAAGCATTCAAATGAATATCTGTTGACATTCACACAATAACAACATGCTTGCACATTGATTTTGCTTGAGATAATTATCTTTGAGTATTGGAAAGTACAATTCAGTTTTGAAGACACATTTTCAAATAGGTGGTACTTAAACTTAAAGCACACATAAAATGCTTGTTAAACAAGATGAGAGAATGACATTTTGCCGCAGCTTGTATAGGCTGCCCTAAACCAAAAATTATTGTGTATTAAAACTTACTACTTTGGAGTAAAGAGAAAAGAATATCATCTTTCCAAACAGAAAGACCCTTGTGATACCTACAAATATAAAGCTATTTTACAAGCTGAATCCTTGTGTTACTAAGACTCTTTCTGAAGTAATTTAATTATGAGTTGCAAAGTTTAATTTCTGCTTGAAGGAAGTTAACCTTTTCCTTCTTCCTCTGGCAAAACGAACAAGCAAATTCCTTCACTTGCTTTTAAATTTAGCAAGGGAGACAGATCAAGGCAATATTATGACAAGATTTCAATGTGTCTTGCTAATAGTGTGATGATGATGATGCTACACAAATGGGAAAGCAGGAGGGAAGGGGAGAGGTTGGGTACAAATGTAATTATCTATCCCTGGGATTAATCATACTTGATAGTCATAGATCATACTTAGATACCCATAGTACTATAGACTACAAATTATTTCTTTCTAGAGCATTCGATAGGCAATTTTTAAATCAATACAATGGTACAAAGGCTTCTGCTACTGAAATTGCAATCATATCTTGGGTTACTGTAAACTAATGTAGGCAAGGAATATTTCTGTCTAAAGAGTCTGCTAACTTACGTTATAACATTTACATGCTAATAGCATAGTCTCAATATCTGTTTTGTTGTTCCTGAGCCATTTAAACTTCTGTGTTAGGGAGTTCCTTTGTGTCCTATTATTTCAAAACTATTTGCATACAGGAATCATCAGTGCTGTGTTAGTTATGGTTGACACTGGGAGTCATTCAACCAGCAACAAATGTGCTTAGGCTCATTTTAGCTGAAATGCTTACCTCTAATAATCCATGTGACCTTTACAGGAGCCTGTTGAACCTTTGAGCAGTAAAATTTGAGGATCTAGTCTAATTCTTAGTGGTTGCAGCATCTTGAAGATTTGAGACCTGGAGCTTTATCCTCTTTATTCATTCTGTCAAGACTCGCTTTTCACCATGCTTTTGCGAGTACTCTCTAGGGAGCAAAAATAGATGGTATAATTTTTGCAGCTGTAGAATCAGCAGCTCAGTAGACTTTCTCAAATAAAAGGAAAATCTGTTTTGACGTGTTTTTCCTTCAGAATGTTGGCCTTTTAGCTGAAGTATCTCATCCCCTCACTATTGTAGGAGTAAAACAAAAGTTCAGCCTGTTTTCTGTTTACTGAAATGTGTAAATAAATAGGTTATGGGGGAGCATCAGAAATTAATAAAGTCAATATGTGTCTGTAGGTAGGTGTGCTTCACTGCTAGTTAAAGAAAAAAGAAGTCACTTCAAAATAGTAATTTGCAAGGATGGCAGAATCAAATAATGTTTGCCAGTTGTGACTGTTTGACATGACTGTTAACCTAGGTTGGAAAGACAAAGTCCTGGAAAAGCCCGTACTTGTCTGATATTTAGCATATTTTAGGGCATGTATTCCAGATGGGTGCAGATGCAGAACCTTGGGATGTTTCTGTAAAGCTGGTATCTGCATTGCGAGTGACTGCTGTCATCTGCCAAAGCTATGCTTTGTTCTTTCCACTGGTGCTTGTGATGGAGGGCTGAGATTTTTTTTCAGGGCCACAAGTTTCTTGTTCTTAGTGGTTGGAAAAATAATCGGTATGTGCCATTTCTGAACTCAGAAATCAGAATGTAATATGCTTTCAGTTTTATATGGTGGAGTGATGTGGAAGTCTTAGAGGATCTGTAATGTTGTCGCTTTTGATCTTGAGCCACTGACGTAGATTATGTGACTGAAGTAGGCAAAAAGGTTCAATTTATTGCCAGCCAGCCCATAGTGCATGAAACCTAGTTAGCTGATTCACTAAAATGAAAAAAAATTGAAGTAAAAGGAGGGGAAATGTGTGGCTATAAAATTAAAATTAACAAAGGTATGAATATTAAAAAAAAAAAAGAAAGAAAATGTAAGTTGAGCAATTTCAACAAAATCTATTGATGCTTCTACCTAGGATTTTTCAGAAGATCCTATTTAAACCATCTCTATTTTAAAAAATATATAAATATATTTACGTTCTTTGTATATATATTTTTACAGATTATGGTCTCTATACATGATTTCTTTTACCATATTTTTTATATTTAATTCTTTGACTTTTATTTCTCTTTGGTCATTCTGTACCTCCTACTTCTGTAAAGGATATTTTTCCCCACTTTTGTTGAATCTACAAAAAGATTTCATAGACTCCATTAAAATACAGCTAAGCTTTACATACAGTTGAGGTTTAAAAACACCAGTAAGCTTGTTTCTACACATGTCACACCGCTACAGTAATGAATTGTGAGGTAAAGGCTGGCAACCAGGCAGGATTTCTTCAACAATTTGTTCAGGTCATGAACTGTCCTATAAATACCAGGGATCCCCTGGAAAGCCCATGGTGTAAGAAAATTGATTCCCCCCCCTCCATCTTAGGTGCATGCATCTGAGATGGATCATTCTATAGTCTTTGCATTTGTTTAAAGTTCACATAGAAAAGTACCTGCGTGTACATATTACTAAAATATCAAGTTGTACATTTGTTCATGGCTATGCACGCTACATTTCATTGTAGTTATTATTAAGGTGTCACAGTCTGTAAGCAGCTAATCAGGTGTTGATTAACAGATAGAGTTGATGCAGCCCATTAAAAACGAGAATAGAAAGGTCTGCAAAGGCAATGATGGGCAGGTTTTCCTTACAGAACAAGCGTGTGAAATAAAACATCTCTCCCAGGATTACTGCATGCCTTCCTAGGAATGGAAATGAAGATATGAAAGCTTCTGGGCTGCACAAGGTGCATTCGTGGAAAAAATGGGACGTGTAGAGAGAGATGAAGCAAGTTTATAATTGCTAGGTTATTAGCCTAGAAAAAAGCAAACTGCCTTTTGGCTCTTGTGATTGACTTATGGTCGGGAGAGCGGAGGGCTGCACTCTGGGTGTTTATCTGCAGTAATAAGCAGCAGAATTAGTCCTCTGGGTTGGCTGTAGTCCTGCTGTCTTGTCAGCAGTTGGCAGATACAGCATAATCAATCTTGCATCTTTCACGACTTCTGGATTCAATTTAGAAATTAAGTATGAAAATGATCAGCATTTCTCTAGCAGATGAAGACTGAAATACACTGTTATCATTAAACAACTTTAATAATAAACAAGGGAAAATACATATGTACAAATATAGCACAAGTCTATGCATGCCACTGTTTACTCTGCATTTAATGCAGAGGTAGCCTGAATGCTCTGTTTGTTCATCCTTTTTCTTAACCTTCAGTGCAGAAGGGCTTCCTCCAGGAGATCCTTGTGTCTATTATATCATTTTGGCTCTAAAGATTACAAGTCTTTTTCAATACATAGAGTAGTGTAACTCATTGAGCTATTCTGGTGGTGAAGTTCGTACCTCTTCGAGTCTTATCTTGGTCCCTACTGATTTTGCAGTTTCAGGGGAAAGTAGTTCTCTGAGTGATGGGCATATTGAGCCGCTGCATTTTGGTAGCCCTGAGAGGTAGACAGGGATGCTTCATTGCTTGTGTGCGATACATGTAACATGATATTCTGTCAATAAGATTTAAGTGGTCTTTGTAGAATATACCCTTTTATGCCCTTGAGCTTTAGAAGTTTTTTCCTCTGGAGTATCTAACATGACAGGAATGCTTAATTCAAGTGACTCATGCAGTTTGTGCCTCAGTTTCCTGTATTGCTAACTTTAATTAAAGTATCAGTAATATAGGCTATACTTCTAATTTTTCAAATTTCTGGTTCTTTTACTCCACCTACATTTGTCTAAACCGCAATGCCTGTGTCACAACAGATATTGGTCTCAAAGTCAACAATTTTTTTTTGAGTGTACTTGGTAATGTTTTATGTTTTCTAAATAGTCTAATTCACTTCTAAGGCAGACAGGACTTTATGCAGAGAAACATGAGAAGTTTTTTAGTGAGGTTTTTTAGTAATGCTTTTTGTCCCTGCTACCTTATTTGCACCCACAGTAGTAGTGTTATTGTCATAGGTCCAACAAAGGAGCAAATGCAAAGCAACCATGTCACATTATTTCCAGCAATGCAAACATGCCAGGAAGGAATTGTGCCAAGTTTCAGCCTTTGCAGGAATGAGAGAAAGGACCAATAGTTTCTTGGTGGCACTTCAGAATACAAATATGTTTTCCCCTGTCCCAGTTATGGCTTATGGAACAGTATTTTAAGCTACTTAAGCAATTGTTAACTCAGTTGCTAGGGGATGGAATGTGTCAGATAACACCAAGAAATCTTTTTAATGATATCCAGAGAGACTATGAAAAAATCCTTATGTTACCAGTAATTTTTTAAAAGGAAGAACTGGCAAAAGTTTAAGCCAGTTCTGTAGTATAAAGATGGTCAATGAAAAGCAACAGTTCCTGTTAAAGGGTATTGATGTTATGAAGGTTCCAGAATAAACTATGTTAGTATAACAGACCTGTTTACATTAAGGAATTTATTTTGATTTTGGTTCAAATCAAAATAAGCTTACAACTTATTTTTCAGTGGAAATNATACTGGGACATGGACACAGATAGGTTGTGGAGTTTCCATTTCTTGGAGATACTCAAAACTCAACTGTACGAGTCCCTGAACAACTTGAGCTAACTTAAGTTAACCTTGCTTTGAGCAGGAGGTTGGGCTAGATGACCTCTAGAGGTCTCTTCTAAACTGAATTGTTCTATGATTCTATTTTATTCTATGATTCTTTGTAAAATGTTTTTGTATTTAGTTGTGGATCAGAAGTAGTAAAGGTACAGTTGCAACTCATTGAACCTTTATTAGCTTCATGCTCCCTGGGGACTTCATCAGTCGAGAGTAAACCATTTTATGTAAAATTCTGGCTTCACTGACCTCAGTGAGGCTGTAGTATTATCCCCTGTCTTTAGAGCAAGTCTCTCCTTTGTCTCTCCTTTGACAAGAGTGAAGAAGAATGAGCAAATCCAAGACCAATCATAGTGCATAGTTTTCTATGCTCTCCCTGTTAGACAAATAGAAACATCTTTTGCTCTAAAGGACTGTTAATTTGGCACTGGTTGGAGTCTAGAATTAATCTTAATTATACAGTGTAAATCTAGGTAGCTTAACTGAAATCAGTTAAGTAATTGTGAAACAAATGTGAATTGAAGCTTACATTTTGAATATTAACAAGAGTTTACATTTCTTTAAATGTTTAATTAATAGTAATTCTCAGACTTCTTCAAGAAGCATTATAAACCAATAAAAGACAATGTTAAGGTTGAACTGAATTTGAACCATGCTGTAAGTGTTGAAAACATGCAAGATTCCCTGTATTTTAAAAAAAGTTTTGTACATCAATGTTGTGCAATTAGGATGTATATGTTTCAGTGTTTATGGCTCTAAATTAGACTTCTCTGATTTCTAATGATAGACTAGTTCTCTCAAACACATGCTGAATTAGAATTATTTTGATATTTCAACAAAATTCATAGGCTTTAAGGTTATAGATTCCGGTGCTATCTGTCAATCTATTCAATAAATTCCTATTCTTTTTGAATCAAGCCTGAGAGTTTAGCTTTAGCTATCAAAACCCTTTTTAAAATCCATGATCATTTGTTTTCAGATACAGCGTTAGGCTGAGATTGCTAAGCTTTCTTTTGCTATTCTGTCATCAACTTTTCCTTTTCGACATGGATAGATCTTTCAAGACTGGAAAAAGTAGTCTCTGTTTCCATGCAGATTATTTCTCTCAGCTGCAAGCCCAAAGTGCAAGAAATGAAAGTTTCCAATTATTTAAGTGGAAGAATTGCCTATTCTTAACTGCTATGAATAACTATAGTAACTGCTCTTTTTGTTTAGCACTCTGGGGGAGAAGAGTTATGATTTTGCTTTATATATAAAGTCTGCTCTTTCATGATTGAAATAGGTTAGATAAAATATTCATTTAGTTATGCACTGCACATATGCGCAGCATTAGTATGTTATTCCGGTTGGCTAGCACTGCATGAATGAAATAACTCTTTCAATCTAATATTTTGGTTTTATGGTTATTAGTATCACTATGTGTTCTCTTAGCTATGATAATAGGAATAAGACTGCTATGAAAAGGATACTATTCAATACGTGATACCCTTATAAATTCCAGTAAAAATACTCTTTATAGTAGGCAAAGAATAACAGTCATGGGAAACTGTTGTAAGTAGTATTTAATTGTGCAAAATACTCTAATGGGGGTAAGGCTGTGTACAGAATAAAGACTAATGCTTCTTTCCACTTGAGCCAGACAGGGCACGTAAACAACCTGATACGTAGCAGTTAGGGAGGGGGGAGAAAGCATATGCATTTTGCTGATCTACTAGAAGGGCTAAAGATTGCAGGACCCCATTCAGACTCTCCATCTTGATGCCTTTTTCCTCAGTGGTGCCAAGGCTGATAGTGATGCTGCCTCACTCCTAGACTCTGACGTTTGCCTATACTTTGAAATGAGCCTTATCTCAGTTCTGCAGCTGATTGGATACTCCCTGAAGTCATTGATCTGTTTCTTTTGATTTCAGTGGATACCAGATTGGGATCATAAAGAAGAAGATTAAATAATGAAAAATAGTCTGGATGATAAATGAGAATCTCCAGTCTCTGGATTATTGAGGACTCGATGAATCAGTGGACAAACTATAATAGCACCCAGTGCAAATTATTTCTCTTCTTACTTTAAAGATAGAACCAGTTTACTACCTATACATTCAACATTTGACATTATGAAATCTAGTTAGTCAACTAGATTTGAAGGGAGGCTCAGATTTGAATTTTTTACTTAAGCGTGTCTTTGTAACCTGGATCAAGCACTTCAAATTTTGCTTCAGTTTATGTAGCTGCAAAATGATGAAATACTTTGCTAGCATATTCTTATTATGGTTAGCTAAGAAACTGTTGTAGGGCTGGAAGCCTGGACCTTTTTTGCAGTGACAGGGGGCCTACAAGGGTATGTACTTTGTAGCTTTCATCGAGTGAGTGCTCAGCCTAAACAGGCTATCATTGCAGAGGAGCATGCATCAGTGGAGAAACAACAGCAGGTAAAAAGAGAGAATCCGGCTGGGGCAAACTGAATTCCAAATTCCAACTGTTTCCAATTAGACCATTTTAGGCACTTGGAAATAAAGTAGAAAAGCAAAGAACAGAATTTGCCATAAGTACCAAAAGAATTAAAAACTCTGGACACAGACTCTGATTGGCGTGATAAAAAAGAAAAATTATGAAAGGCATGCCTACAGAATTCACTAGCTGTAAAAGTCTGAAATGGCAAATTTCACATGGGCAACATAGAAATAAATTGTAAGTCAGCTCTGGAAGCCCTTAAACTAAAAAGGGATTCTTTGATATAAAAGATTTTTTTTTTTCCCCTAAGCATTTAGGGAATGGTAAGAAAATGGGGCTCTCTTTGGGGGGGGGGATTTTTTTTTTTTAAATTTCAAGTCAACAGGAGATGAAAATTAACCCCCATGGACCAAAAGTATGCTTTCCAATGCATCATGTTATTTTTATCAGTTTTGCAGACTTTTTAATATACAGCATGGCAGGAAGTTCACAACTATTCCTCTCCTGAACGTTCTGGTAGAGAAATTGATATCAGACTGAAAGCAGAACGCTGGATTTTTGCCACAGTTACCATCTGAACTTACTCTAAAATTGTTAACAGGCATTTGATTCAGAATGTCTTATTTTTCTTCTTTTCTCTCAATAGTTAATGCAGCTGTCCCTGATTTTGGCTGTTGCTTCTGATAATAGCTCTTAGGTTCTAAGCTGATTTTAAAAGAAACTGTCCATCATTTCCTTCACTTAGAGTCCTAATGTGGGACACAGTAGTTTGCCATAAAGGCATAGCATAGAAAAATGCTGTGACAGGACTTGGGAAAAATTTAAATGTAATAACTGTAAACTAAAACTGTAAAACTAATCTGCAAAATCTTCTCATTCATTATAGTCACTTTGTCCTGTGTTTTCTAGCTGAAGAGCTTGTATGACTTCTTATGTACTGTAGACCTGCATACGTAAGATTTATAGTACTTTACTCTGTTATATGGAAAGTTCACCTTTCCATTCGTAAGTTACTGTCTAAAAGTGTTTGAAGGTTTACAAAAGCCAATAAAAAGACAGCTTGCTGATGTGTACTACATAAAGTATATTTGAATAAGACAGGGAAAAAAGAATTAAATGTTTTCCAGCTGCTAACGTGCAGTGAGCTCATATTCTTCACTTTGCCTGACATGTATGTCAGGTTGTATTACATATGTACAACCTACCAAAAAATTAAAATGTAGAATAAATGAAACCATTAGGAAGAAACATTAATTAAAGCAGGTAGAATTGAAGGTATGTTGTAGGAATTGTTCATACCAGCAAACCAAAAGTAAAACCAAACAATTCTTGAAAAAATAATGTGTGTCTTGGAAGCGTAATGTCTTTGCTTTCATAATAGAGAATAACACAAGTGGACATTGATAATAAATTATTTGGATCTGTCTTGGTTATTAAGGGTCATTGGACACTGTTTCAACTGTGTCTCAAGGCAACACAGGAAAGCATGATTCATGTGTAAAAATATAATTCCATAAAAATTTCACAGGATCCTTTGCTCTTTACACCCCATTTGAAAAAATGTAATGTTTTCTGAAAAGGGGGAAAAAAATATAATTTGCTTTATGTTTTTTTGACAGGGCTTTTATAAATGCATTAGTTAATTAATTGTGATACCAGTTCTGAAGTCAGTTTTTGTACGTGAAGACATTTCTACATATGCGGCATATTTGAGAATGGCATACTGAAGTGGCTCAGAGGCTTGAATTGGATGATCTGATATAGTACATCTTGGCATATATTTGAAGAAAAATGTTTTGTATGTTTATGTGTTTAGAGAAAAATGCTGGCTGTTCTTGGAGGTCTTACGAGAAATCAAGCCTGAAAGCTTTTGTCTTTCAGTTTGTATCTCAAGTAGTCTTAATACAGAGGAACAGTGAGTATGATAATTCTGTAAGAGAGCAATCTCCTGTGGTAATTTTCTGTTGAGTGACATATGAGACACCAGGCTTATCACCAAAATGGACAGGGGCCATAATGTTATCTCCACAGTCATATTGGGAGGGGGGGAGGAGAATTCCAACTGCTTACTATTTCCTACCTTCTGAAAGCTCAATAATTGTATTTTGAATACCTGAGATGGAGAATGACAGAGTCCAGGGTTACTTCTGACAGCTAGACATGGAGTCTGCAGACATTAACAGCTGACATTTTTTCCTTTGACTTTCATATTTAGGGCTAACATAAGTCTTTAAAAATGCCAAATGCAATTAAAAATTTAATTCTGTTTATATTAGCTGTCTATGTTGAGTATGGGAATAGTTGAGATTACTGGCAAAGGCTAGGGAAATTTAAAGTGTCAAGGACACTGGTGAACAAGCTGGTGAACACTGAAGAAAGTGGAAAAGGCCAAAAAACACTGGTGGTCACAAAGGTCCACTAAATATCAGAGGGCTGGAAACGGCTGCAGTGGGAGGAGAACTGGGTTCTGCTCTGTCCAAGAAGCAGGTGGTGTCAGCAGGAACATGTGTGAGTTGTATTAAGGGGGAGCTTTGGAGGGGTTTTTGGAATATCCTGAAGCCTTTCAATACTATGTTAATCCAGAAGACAAAACCCTAAATTAAGAAAGTTTATCACTAATAAAACTAAAGTGTATCTTAGTAAAGAGAGGAGAAAACTACCTGTATAGGACTACCAAGATGTCCTCGTTTTGCTTAGTGCTATGCCTTGCCAAAAATTGTGTAGCTAGCTTGCTTATCTTATCATTGGAAGTTCATGTCGGGGTGAACAAAGTGAAATTCAATCCTTTTCTTTGAGTCAAACCATAAGTATAAATAAGAAATTAGTAAGCTGTATATACCAATATTTGACTCAGCATTCTGAGAGAAAATCTGATACTAAATCCCATTAAATGGTATGATATACCAATACTATATTAGGATATTTTAATTTGAAATTCTCTGGGCATCAGTTCTTTTAAGTATGTGTATTTCTGTATCATGCAAATAGTTTTCTTTTAGAGCACAAATTGGATTAGTATCTGCTGTTCAAATTAGTTATCATATTACTATCAGCAATATTGGACTGACTTTCCATGATACTTTCACTCTGAGAAGTTTTAATAGTATAGCTGGGTTTTAGTCCAGATTTATCAGTCACATTCTTGAACCTTTGAAGGAACATGAAAATAGCGTTGATTCTAAGTGGTTAGAAGAAACTGGTTAGTGAGTTATACAGCTTCAGTTATCTTTGGTTAGATGGACTAAAAATGACCTTAAACTTAGTAGAACAAACAGAACTTTCAGAATTCCAAAATGCAGGTGTCTTTAAGTGTCAGTGCAAGAAAGGACAAATAAATCCCACTCCAAATGCCTGCCTTACACAGAGAGTCCTAAACGGAGCCTTTACCATCTAATGTCTGAAATGCATGTATCTGTCTCTACCTCTGCAATTCAATGGGGTAAGGCTGTGTAAGGATATTTATCTCTTTGGATATTTTTGTTGCACGTCTTTTGCATCGAAAGATTAAAGGATTTGCATTAGCTGCATGTTCAGATCCGTGTCTACACTGTGACCAATTGCCCTGAAGTGGTCACGAAACACAAGTGAGTCTGAATTGTCTGGTCATTTTGCATCCCTTCGCTTTGTTACAGATGTCAGAAATGACCAGGCAGGGATGTTCAGTCTTTTTCTGCATACAGGGAGACTTTACTTTTCAGATTTAAATGAAATTGCAACAGGATGCAATCGTGTTTCTTTGCAAAGCATGCAGCATAAGCTTGCACTGTGCTGTTGGTTAGGTGAATGTGCATTCGTCTTGGGTCTTCACTGGCTTGCAAGGTACATAAAATTTTCTTATGAATCATGATTCAAGGTCTTCTCTGTTTTAAAGCTTAATACCTGAGGGAGGGTACAAACCATTGGAAAGAGTTTCCATTTCTTCAAGTGAAGGTTATTAACTTGATTATGATTTAATAGGACCAAACTGCAGTTAAGTAATAATGCATTTTAATGTGCGTTATTACACGTGCAAATGCTTTTAGAACAAATACTACAGCTATTTTAATTAAAAAAACAAATGTTTTACCACGGTGACTGCTTAATAATTAATATCAGGAATGTATTAAATGAATATTAAGGCTTTGAGATATCTGAGGAGTTTAGATATGTTCATGTGATAGGGGACTTTGCTGTACATGTACACCACCTCTTTGGGATCCAACTGTATAGATTACGTAAGCAATCCATTGAAAGCTTAATTTCGAAACCATCTGTAAAACCTCTTAGTTGTCAAACAATGAGAGGCAGAAACTACAATTTCAGCAGTCTGTAAAGCTTTAAATGATAGTCTTCTGTTCAGTAATAAACGTTGGCAGTGTTTTGTGATGCAAGTTAGTATATCTAAAAAGAGATGAAGATACCCTCGAGGATGACTTTTCAAATACCTGCCATTTAGAGGTAGACTAAATTGGAATTTTCCTTGTATCATTTATTGCTAGTATTTCCATGCCCAACAAAAGTAATTTTCAGCTATTCAAACATGTGTTCAATGTATAGGTTAGCACTAGAATTTCATGTCAGGTATGATTAAAGTCACAAATTTTCTAATAGTGGGAATCAGAAGAAGCAATTTTTGTTTTTAAGAAGTGTCATCTCTCTGAATTAGGGTGGCGTTTTTATGTGTAGCCTGAAGGGATGTGGAGAGGCAGGACTGAAGGGAGGGAAAGGATACAGTGTTGTAAAACCACTGTACGGTTCAGGTACAGAGTTGTATCTTAGCAGTAATAAGTGATTTTTTGGGAAAAGATTTTGCTCTGTTTTCATATACACTGCATACACATGACTGTGCTTGCATATGAATTTTTACTTAACTTAGGGATAACTTTAGTTCAGTCTAAGTAGAGATGAATTTTAAACCCAATTTAAGCTATATTTATTTCAGCCTAAGATTGTTCTTTTAAAACAAAGACATTGGGGGAAAAAACCCTGTATATTAAAACTGTAACACAGTTATGTGGTAACGTGAAGGTTTTAAAAAACAACCAACCACCCTAAAAAAGAGAATTTTTTTGAAGTATAACTTTCATATCCAAATAATGAATTATTCTTAACTTTTTAAAAACTATACCAAAACACAGAAGGATTAGTCAAATAATGAATTCCAAGAGAGAGGTATCTAACAATATCAGAAATCGTTTGGTACAGAAAAAAACTCGTAGTATACAGTGATTTTATCATACCTATTATTTACCAGAAACTATTTTTGATGATGATGACTAACTTTCAAAGAAAGCAGCAGTTGGCCTTGAATTCCTTCTTTAACATGATTATACAATTAAATCTATCTCACAAATGTGTTGCCCTATAGATCACTTCCAACCTAGCAATACTATTTCTCCTTTCATGAAGATAAATTAAGTGAAATCTTAAGGTTTTTTCCATTCATTCATTCTCTTTGTCTTATTTTGTAATCATAAGATTTTGGATGAACGAATGTTATCTGCATGTCACTGTAGAAAATACTCAAACCTCAAATATAAATACTCAACAATGTATAACAGTCTTAACATTTTATTTCAAAAAATACCCAAGCTAACCCTGTGGAATCTTATTCAGTTTATAGACTCTCTTAGATTTTTAGTAATATTTGTCTGCTATTTTTTTCCTGTCTTTCCCCAGAACATATTCATTTCTTTATACAAGATTGAAGTGAGTGTTGTAAGATATAGATGGCTGGTATATGACTAACAATATTTAATAACACTTGTGAGAATGACTAAATATTGGCTGAAAATACTTCTGTGCACTGGAACTGCAGTGAAATTGCTGTGCTGAGAAAATTGCTGTTGAATCAGAATGCTGCTCAAGGAAATAGAATAATTTGTTTCATTCATTAGGGTCACTAGGCAAATTGGCTACAGCTTTTCCTTCAGACTGATACAAACAACTATATTAAATGCAGAAGAGTGACAAATGCAGAAAGGTGCTGACAGAACAAGGAAGTGATTTGAAATATTAATTCTGTGGAAGTCTATGTCAATATTCTATGCAGATGAAATTATCCTAGTGTACCGTGATGAATGCTCAGCTGTAATAAATACAACCAGTCTTTCACATCCGTCAGTCTTTTATGTACATCTGCATCCTGAGTCCTTCCAATTCTTCTGACAGTCAGCAAGGACCTAAAGTATAATACCCTCTTAACTGAACAATTTTAAAGGTGGCTGCTTGAATCTGGCCGATTAACTGCATACTCACACTTGTTCCCACAGATCGCTACCATTTTAATGCAGAACAGGAATCTGCTCTTAAAGCTTTCTGAGACTCAGTATATCAAAATGGAGGCTATAATGCCTGCAGAAGGTAAGAGATGCACTGTGGCCAGTGGCTGCAGAAGCATTGCCACTTCCACTTAGCCTCCCACGGCTCCCTCTTCTACACAATTACGCCTCAGCCCAGACGAACAATATTACAGCTCACAGTGTTTAATAGTCCCAAGATCACACAAGAGTCAGTGACTGAGTCTGTCCTGGTTTCTGATTCGCTGCTGGAACGAGTGAGCCAGATGATTCCACTTGCAGTGACAGCACTGTGACATGTACAGGCTCCTCAGGATCAGGGGTGAGGCTGTTGGGCTGGCTCGCAGGAGCCATCAAGCACTCAGCTGATAGCAACAGCTTTCACTGGTAGTTGACCATGGCTAGAACATAAGTCTTTCATCTCTAAATTAGCTTACTTGAGTAGTCCTTAAGAAAGGCTGCTAAACTAACTTCTGATTTCCTCTTTAAATAAAGAAAATATGTAATTCTGATCCAGACCATATCAATATAGCTCTATGGATTTTACTTGTTCATAACTGTTGCAAGTCATTATATATGATCCTTTTTTTCTGCTTTTTTATTCAAAATCTGTTTTTTCTAGTTGGATGATCTATAGATAGGCAATAGATCTTTATTAAATATGAAACCCCACTTTAATTCCCTTCACTTATGTTGTTAGGTACAGATTGCACAGCCATGATTTGCTATATCAGTTTATGGAAAAATGAAACAGAGCCTCAAACCCCACCATCTTTAAATTGCTGAAATGCCTTTCCAGTGAGAAAACACCACCTGCAAATGAACAGATAACATGTCAAACTGGTAGCATAATGTAGTTATTTGATAGTGTCTGTATGAAAGTTTTCGGAACATGCTGTGAGAATAGTTTTCTTTTTAGAAAGTTGGCAAAATTCTGAGAAGGCTCCTTAGTTCTCTTATTCTGTTAGAAGGCGATAAACCAGATGTGATCAGAACATTTCTTTATGTAAACATTTAAATCTAATTCAAAGTCCATCCAGCTTTAAGGGGTCTCAGCAGGCTGATATTAAGGCATTTCAATGTCTAACAGGTAAGGAAAGCAAGCTTATCCGATGGCTGTCTCTATATACCTTATACTTTTTAATAACCAAGCACCCATACATCTGTTTTAGATGGCAGCAGGTTTTGCATTAATGTAAAAAATTATCCCGCTAACATTGTGTTGTCTCAGATAGTGGCGAGTAGTTGGTGCACAAAGCTGCTTATAGAACAGGGAAGCAGAGGGGTGTACTTCTTCCTGAATGTCTCCCCAGAATTCTGCAATTGAGAGCATTCCCCCCCAAAAAGAGTCTCCATTTAAGTCCTAAGTAGATTTTACTCCTATCAATATTTCTCCTCATTTTCTAAAGGCAAATGGCCTTCACAACATTTGTAGTACAAGTTTCAAATTCTGTATATTTGCCCTATAAAAAGTTATTTACTTTTCTTTGTTTTAAATTTCATAACTAAACATTTTAAATTCTTTTAGTTATTAAAAACTTGGAAAACCATGAGCATTACTACTTTATTTACCTCTACACCTTTTGTATGTTAGCATATAGTCAGTCAATTTTTTGTTTTGTTTTGGTTTTTTTTTACTCTCATGAAGTGCAATTTCATGAAGGCAACGTATCAATAATGAGCAATGAGACATCACCTAACTGAAGAATAAGCTTTTAACCTTCAACTTTCCTTCTATTAAGTACACATGATGAAAATTGTTTTCAGCCATAACAGCTGTTTAGAGTTGCCAGAAACAGATTGATTTACATGATAACTGTATGCATTTGGAAACATTGGTAACATGTGGACTTTCATCTACTGGAAACATTAACTTAGCATTTTCCTGCTTTCCCTGCAGCCAAACAGGGAAAGACAGTTTCACCAACTATTTTACCAGGACCAGCATTTTATCCACACCGGCATCTGTGTAATCTTTGATAGCATAGTGACATCGAAGCAGATCGGTTTTGTAGGATAACCACAGTTCAGGTATAGAAGATGTCATTGCCCAAAAATTATTAAAATTTTTTTATCTGAAATACAAAATTTCTAGTAAAACATTTTAGTACGTGAAATAGGGCTGGCTTTTTCTGATATATGATAAACTTTTGCAATATATACTGCATCCAATAGTGTAACTGTAAGTAGGTACATATGAGCACTTCAGGGTCTGAATGATATGAATAAGTGGCTGACGTCAACGCTTTCTGTTCTATATATAATGCAAAAAGCAAAACTTGGAGACAAAGAGCCCTCCCCCAGACTTTGAAAATGTAGAAATAAGATTTGATCCTTTGAAACTAAGCTACATTTTCAGTTATGTTTTGACTGCAGAAGTGAGGTAGAAAAGAATTCATCAGGAATGTTTCATGTGATGGAAATATCAAACAGCATGGTATCCTATTTTTGAATTATTTATCTTTAAACGAAGAGAAAATGGTGGCCTGAATCAACAACTTGGAGACATTCTGTTAGCTAAGTAAGTTATAAGAATTACTGTAATGAGGTATTGAAAGGATATGATGATATGCTAGCATGTGTTGCTGAGTTATCTCGCTATAATAAAGGTGTCAGAAGCAAAACACATTTATTAACCCATAATTCCCAAGATAATTTTGTTCACTGGAATTTAGACTCCATGAGAAAATGCAACAGGAACTTACAAGGCAATGCGCAATCAACAGTTTTTGTAAAATGCTGTTATTTACAGATTAATTTTGCTTCAAAAGCATGTATTTTTTGAATTACATATGGTGGAGAGAAATAAAACATGAATGGCTCCAGGGATTCATAATGGGATATTCAGTGAATATTTTAGCACTGCATCATAGATTTGGATGTTGTCCCCACTAGTAATATTTCAATGTGACGTGACAGCTGTCTGGTTGCTTATGTGAATTCTTTTGCTGAAGGATTCAACTTTACTCAGGCTTTTCATCTCCTGGTTATGTCTTTGTCTGGCGGGGGTGCAGGTGGAGTGATTTTCTTTCTTGATCTTACATCTGTAATAAGAAATGGAAAACCACCAACACTGTGGATTGGGAGACTTGCTCAACACACTCAAAGTTGAGTCCTGTAAGTTACTGTTTAGGACAGTATAATGAAATGGAAGATTTCAGCTCTGGTTGTCTTGGACTAAGGGCTGAGTTCTGTACAAGTCTTCACCTCAAAAAGAGCTCTTAAACTACTCAGCTACTGGGGAAAAAAAAAAACTGGCACCACTCCTGATGATTTTGAAAACCCAATCTTGATTTTTTTTTTTCCCTCTAAAACAATTCGGAGAAAATAATTTCAAGCTCTCTGTTTTCTCTACTTATTATTCACTCTGTAACCTCTTAAGTCTGTTGGAGCACAGTCTGCTTTCTATTTGTTCCGAAAGGTGAGTATCCTCCTCCTCGAAATGTTCCATTTTTACAAATGGAATTGTCTGGAATCAATTGTTTTTCAACGTGACTAATGAATCACAATGAATTCCTGTCCTATGAACTGTAGAGTTATTTTACCTAGCAAAGCAATCGTTTTCAGCTGCATTTAGTCACCCTGAATTCAGTTGGTATCTTACATTATAGAAAGTCATACTATCAGTTGGTGCCTAAAAGCTCTTTCTTAAGATTGGGTTTGGATACTCACTCTAAACCAGGCAACTTATGTTTCAGGAAATATTTGCTGGATTTGGTACAAATGTTCAAGTTCCTTCAAGATACAGTTACCTGGCAACTCAAATTGAGATTCCTGAAATTGATAATCAGTTTTGAAAGTATTCCTTCACTTTTCTTTTTACCAGTTTCCTCAGTGAAGGGGAGGCATTAAACTATATACTGAAGTTCTGCACCTGAATCTATTAGTAACATTGTCATTCCTCTGTCAGGAAGTATTTAAAATATAATTCCCTCAATTGGCCAGGTCACTTAAGGAAATGTTTTCAATTATGGGACTGACATCAATTTTTTTGGATAATAAATGAGCTAAGTGGGCATTTGGCATCTCTACTACTGTCCAGTCATAAAAGCATTTTATACTGTCACTGCTTTCAGTAGCAATTTAGGATTGAACTGTTGCCATTTAGACTATATTATGACATTTATGGAATCAAAACACACTGAGTCCATTGAGTTGTCCTCAACAGCTTAATGATCAAGACTCAGAATTAAGAAATGTTTGACTCTGATACAAATCTTGTTTTCTCTATTCTGCTGGTGTATATTAGCCAGACAAGAAGTAACCATTACAGAATTAAGCAGGGTGAGTAATCTTTGAGTTCTTTTATTAGAGAAGTACTGAAGTTTATAAGAATATCGAGGTAACTGTTTTTAATGCTTATACATATATGACTGCAAACTTAGACTTCGATTTGGTTAGCTTTCTAGCTAATCTGCCTACTAACATATGCATTCCCTGTCTATCATGGTATTACATGAATGTTTGTTATTAGTCTCTTCTTTTCACTTATATGCTTTGAATATGGGGAGGTCACACACTCCTGATTTTTCTTTCTGATTTACAGAACAATTTTTGAGTGGGCAGAATTGCATAGTTGTATTTATATCTTCATCTATTGATGCTTGGAAGCACCTAATAAAGTAGCTAAACTATGAAATAGTACTGGCTGCTCTCAGGAACATGTGATAGGGACTTCACAAGGACAGGGAGTGAACAGTATCTCAGGATCAATGGTGTAATTTCAAATGAAGTCAGAGTATTTCCCTCTTATTTTCACATCAGAACAATTACAGTGACATACTACTTTCTGTTGATCACATTGAACACTGATTCATCTTTTATTTAGCTACAAAATGAAGGGCTTATTAAAAAAAAAAAAAAAATCATCAACAAGCATCTGAAGCAGTATCCCAGTTAAAATGGTCATTTACTTCAGATATTTAGAGGTATAATTAAGCCTTCCCTGGATGTGGACAATAGCAAGTTAAGTGTTAACATTCATCAACTGAATTTGTACTATTATCCCAACAGTTAATATGTATGGAGAGCTGCTTTTGTCATTATCACTGTTCTAATAGCCTTTCAGGGAGATTAACTGTTAAAGCAAATCTGGTATCAATAAACAGCCCGTAGGAATTTCTTCATTTATGTTGTTTTCTTTTTGGACAGCAGATATATTTTCAGCAGGGGCTTAAAATCCCATTTTAGAAAGGTCTTGGCCTTACTCTAGAACTTTGAGGGGAAAAAAAAATTCTTACTTCTCTGGCATTACTGCCTTGTGTGCTTTAGGATATGATTAAACTAACGTGTCCAATCAATTCCACCTTGAGTAACCCATTGTGTCAGACGCAGAGAAGAAATGAATTGTGTCCCAGGCCACTTACAGGATTTTTTTCTAGAAGATAGTCAAAGCTCTATCTTTTCTAAATAGCATAGAGTGTTCAGAGAAGTGTTTGGTGAATGATTTAATATATTTATACAGTTACTATTTTAAAAATAGATAGTGTGCATTCAGCGGGATATAATGGTGAAGAGAGTAGGGAATAGTCTGTACTCTGACCTTTACTGCTCTTGTTATGAACAATTGCTATATTTCATGCTTTTATTGCTGGTTTTGCATATGTCTAGTCCTTTGTACAGGCCTGTAAACAAGCGAGTGAAATATGCTGTCATTTAGCAGGATAAAATTCCTGGTGGTTTCCTCTCTTGGTGTCCTTTAAGGATAAGCTGTGCTGAGATCTGGACTTTTTTTTTTGCATGCTTTGGGAAAGCTGTTGTCTGTCTTTTTTTGCTTTACAGATTTTGGAATTTTTCTGGATTTATCTTGTTATGATAGTCATTGCCATAGCATACCAAGCAGGCTGGATTTCTCTTTTTCCTCAAGTGTAGCTAAATGCAGTTGAGAGTCAGGATGGGAGCTGTGAATGGATCTTAATTTTAATGCTTAGTTATATAATTATTTAAATATTTTTTTTTTAAACCACCTAACTTAGTGTTTTAATATTAGGGGGGAAAAGTAGAGAAACTCCTGAAATTTATCTCTCTTAAAAGGTTTGTGAATAACTTGTGTAATACCTGGGCTGTCAAAATAAGATTTTGGATGGCCTTGTGAGATTGTGTGAAACTTAGTTTTGTGCTGTATTTGCCTGTGGTATTATCTCAGCCCTTGAAAATATAGAAACCTTTGCTTTCTTTTTAAGTGTTTGTTTTGTTGGGTTTTTTCCCAAGGCTGAATCTTTTTCTGCCTGGGATGGACAAAAAGTTGGTCAGCCTTTTATTACCTTTTAATTTTGATCATTGTAATGGTCTCATTTCACTTGGTATCATTCTGCTACTTTACCTTCCCACGTTTTACTTTTTTCCCTAGCTTCCTAAAGAAACAAGAACAAATTGACAGGCATACAATTGTGTGACAGAAGGGACTTCTAGATTTTAGGATGTAACCAACTATTTTAATTCTCGTTATTTTAATTATGATCTTGTGGCATTGGCATATTGCATCATGAGAAAGGAAATGCTATTGTAATATCAGATGGCTATGAATGCTTGGAAAAGACAGTACATACATTTCCAAAGGATAAAAATCACAGCCTAAAGAGAGTCAAATACATACCTATCCTAAACATGTCTGCTTCTGATTAACATAAGCATACATCTACCATGCTTTCAACTGTTCTGATAAAAATGCTATGTAAAATATTTGAACTCTGTTGAATACAGTGATTCATCCTTGTAGGAGTATGCCCATATACTGCAACACTGTACATTGTTCTGACAAAATGGAGGAAAATTTATAACAAATTACTCTGCCTTCTTTAGGTATCAGGAATCAAATGTGTTTCTGCACAATCAAAAGAAGATAGAGAAACTAGTTGAAGTTGTGGTCTCACAAGTCAATGACAAAATGCCATTCATTTTTAGAAGACTAGGAGTTTGGGTGACAGGGTTTTGCCTCTCCCTACAGCCAGACATGCGTGAATCTAGATTCTTGACTGGAAAGAATCTAGAGAACGTAGAGCTATGTGAATAAAAATTTTCAGAAGGTATCTCCCCATATTTCCATAAAGTCTGTCCTTGAAGCATCCTGATGCCTTTGATCATTGTCATGCCTTACATTGATCTATGCAAAATCAAATGTAAGGATAACAACAAGGAACACAGGAAGGACAAAGAGAATCTGCAGCTATCTTTGTACAGCAACATAGCTGAAATACATAAATGTTGAAATACATAAATGAATCTGGCTTAATTTGAAAATAGTTTCAGGCTTTTCATTTAAAAAAAAAAGTTCTCTAATTCACTATTTATTTCTATAACCCTTTTTTTGTAGTGAGGAATTCCCCAGGTTAGGTCTGTTTTGTGAGACCTTTTTTTCCAGCTGAGCTGGATGTGTCTTGGTGTTGTTTCATTGAATGAGTCATTGATTCAGTCAGGGTTAAAGCTAATTTCTCTTAGCTCCTGCTTTGCCGTTTCTGTTAGAATCTTCACGGGTTACTGCAGGAATCCAAAGTGGCAATGCAGTTTGTGAACTGGAACTGTAAAGAAAAATGAAAGAAATCTAACTTCAAATTCAATTAACTTCTGAACAAACAAACAAAACTTTTCAACAATTAAAATTACTTTAAATATGTAGTACCTTTTGGTTTGTGAAAATAAGTGGAAGCATAAAATCAAGTAGATTCTCTTTCTTTGGAACTACATCAGTCCTGCTTGTATCTTTGTAATCACATTGTGTGCAAGTTATTGTATGTGTGAGAATAAATCCTTGTTTTGTTTTGTTTGAAATTTATTTACTGTGTAGGGAAGCCACACAAGGTTTTCCTCTCTATGAGCTTTTGCTAGTAAATTTCTACGAAATAGGAGAAATTATATCTAGATTTCTGGTAATATGGTAATATTTTTTTTAATTCCAGATTAGCAGTTTGGGAAATAACAAATGAAATGGAATGGAAAAAATGAGAAGTTGGAAAGGGTCCATTTCTAAAGTTCTTAATACTGTAGCTCATATCTTTTAACAACATTGTGTATGAAACTGTAGTTTAAAGGTTTTGAGAAAGTTGTTAAAGTCCTTTTTTTCATAATATTTCTAATTCTTAAAGTGTTTCACTCTAGACAAGACTTTCACAACTGAAGGTCCCAGTCTAGAATCATAATCAAAACAAAAATATTAACCAGGTTTTACTTACACAGTAATATGCATCTCAAAGGATCATTAGTGTCAGGATGTGATGAAAACATGTGGCATTTAGTGATCTGTGGCTTAAGGGAGGAATCTCCCTAGGAAGGCCTAATTTCTGTGGTTGTTTTAAAATCAGAAGCAGAAACATAAATTAATGAGGACGCATTCTTGGCTCATCCAGCTAAACTAAATTCCCAAAGGTGAAATCTCCCTATAGATGAAAGCTTAGAAACAAAAGAATCAACCAATTAGACTTGAATAGGTTAGTTTGGAGAGGCTGATAAGCATAATCGATTTAGCTTTTGAACTGGCCAGGAAAAAGAGGGATGCTTCTTGGTGCTAGCTGAGAGTCAGTGAAACAAAAATGTAAGTACTACTGAAAAGAATGATCAGAAAAATAAAAAGGCTTTTGTCTATTGCAAGAAAAGAACAAGTCTGAGAATCATCCACAACCCTGCTCTTGGGACTTGTTTGAGAGCCTGAGGTTTGAATATGTTCTCTTGTATGAAAGGTCCGTAACTGGGGAAGGAGGCTGTATGAAAATAATAAACTCTCAAAGTTGAGAATAAGAGAAATATGAAGAACTTCTTGCTTTCTCTCTGTCATCTGCTTTCCGTATCAACTTTGACTTGCCTCAGTGAAAGAGGCGAGAAAGTACAATAGGAGAAATAGAAAGCACTGAGTATTATTAATTTTCTGTCTTTAGAAACAAAGATAAAGATACTAGGTTGGGATCAGGCAGACTGAGTTAATACAATTTGTATTGTTCATTGTTTTTTGCAATGGCAGCTTAGCTTGGAAAAAAGTTAATTTCACTTTTTTAAACATTAGCTCTGGAGGGAGGGGAGTGTTTTTCCTATGATACATTTGAATCATATTTGACATGTGGTCCCTAAGCATCATGGGAAATTTTAAACATTGGATGTTATTTAAAAATAAAAAAATTAAAACTTAAATCAAAAGCCTAGTCCAAAGTGCCCTGGACTCAAAGGAATCGATCCCACTATCTCCAGTAGTCCCTGGATCAGATTTGGTTCTCACTGAAGAAATATAAAATCTCCCAGCAGCATTTGCTGAGATTTATCTACCTATTCTTAAGGTTGGTTGCTTTCATACAGCCAGGTGTTGTAAATATTTATGCTGGAATAAATTTGCTTGCCAGGGGTACTTAGTCCAAATGATCCTTGTAGCTGAAAAGGTGCCTTTTTCTGCCCAAGGGCTCTGGTAAATTTTTGATAGGTAATTTAGAAAGAGATAGACTGTTCTAAATATTTATTGGGATCCCTGACCTTTCTGTCTTTCTCTGTGGCTTGCATTGTCTTTGGATATTGAAGCAAATATAACTGGTTCTCCAAAAAGCTGCGCAATGTAACCTGTGAAAAAGGCACCAGATGTTACTGGTATCCCAAGTTTCCCATCTCTGCTTTGGACTTGTCTTCTCCAGCATGGTTATTAAACTTAGGCTACAGCAATAAAAGCTTCTTTTTGAAGACAGTGACATTGTTGTCTGATGCTCTTATGTCGTGGTTTAAAATACTATCTAAAACAGCTAAATGGACAGCACATCAAAGCATGTCAGAAGCTGTAAAGAAAAGGCTGCTTCCTTTTTAGGCAAAATGATAATAGGAGTAACACATTTATAAGCACAAAAGTTTAGAGGACAGGTTTTTGTCCTCAGTCATAGTCCTGGAATAACCTTCTTCCTCTATTATTCAAAACTGAAAAAAATTTACTGAAATCCGCAAATAGAACAGACCTTAGGAAGCCTAATGTTCACTCATAGTGTCGCTGTTCTGTAAAGCGCATTCGTATTTCCATCCTGGGTTATTAAAGACAATGCCACTGAGGTATTCTTATGTGTGTCCTTTAAAATGTTTGTAACTGTCACTGACTTCATAAAAATGAAAATTCCCTGAAGGCTTGAAAGCCTTTAATTTTTTTCCCACTTAGCACAATTTTATATTCGCAAATTGTTGTAGGTTAGAAATCTGCACAGTTTTTCACATTTTTAGAAACTTGACCTAGAAAACAAGTTGTCATATATACTTATATGACTTAGTAAAGTTACTGAGATTATTTTATTCACTTTATTCCAGAAATGGATTTTCAGGAAAGCAGTTACCATTCATTGCCTTAATTGGCAACACAAGCAGAGATCATGAAATAATTCTCTCATGTCAATTCCTAAGTCTTTTCAATGGTTTTCATGAAAGAATAGATTTTTTTTGAATCTTACTTTGCCATACTTTTCAGAAAAACAGAAAATCTTGCAATGTTTTCATTCTTGGGGGGGGGGGGGGGGAAATCTGGACTTTGGCTGGGAAAAATACCTTGGCTAAAGACAGATTAAAAAAAAAAGAGTAAAAAAAGAAAAAAGAAAAGCCACTTCTCAGTGGTTTCATTTGGTACAAGGAATGAGGAAATCACTAAGAGACTTACTCATGGGTGCCCATGCTTATGTTATTTCCATAGATCATGACAGCAAGGCCGTTGGCAGTTTCATTACCTCCTAAAATCAGTGCATATGGTCTATCAGAACTGCAGGACCTGCTGGAAAATATTGATCTCCTTGAACCTTAACAGCACTCCTTCAAGCAAAAGTGTTCTTATGGTTTATGCTAACACTTTTTACAGTTTACCTCAAATAGTAATTGATTTTCTATTCCCAACAAAGCATTAACCTTAGTGAGCAGATTCACATGCTGACTGAAAGCTTGAAACTGTAAAAGGGAAAAAAATAGCAAAAAGCTCCTTATTTGTCCCCTACTATCTGGGCAGTGACCACCAACTATCTGTTGGTTTTTTTTCTAAGTTACCCATCTTAAATACAACAGAAAAAATCCCAAGCAAAATTTAAAAAAAGGTTAAATTTGCCCTGTGTCTGTATGTATGACTGCAGAACAATGATATTACAGAATATAAATTATGCATAGCTTTCAAGTTTTTTGTGTCAGTTTTTCACTTTTCAATTTTTAATTATATATAGCTGTGCATATATGCGTTTGTGTATCTTGCAGGTTTATAATCTATAAATAACAAACTAAAGACTTTACAGATGAAGTTTGAACTATTAACTGAATATGCAAGTACTAGATGACTTTATGTAGTAGTTTATGGTATAGCAATTAACAGTAGTTGCTTGTTCCAATCTCCTTTTATATATGCTGTGAAAAATATTCTGGGACACTGCTGAATATTTTAGGGCTTGAGTAATGAAAAGGGTAAAATGTGGTCAGCACAGCTGCAGAAGTTGGTCAGACCTTTTCATATCTTGCAGATAATTATTCTCAGCAACAATTCAGCTTTTCCAATTTGGATCCAGGCTTCCAAGCCTAAACTTCTAGTAGCAATTTGAACTAATGTCAGATGGAGCTTAAGAAATACCTTTCCATGCTGCTTTGTATTTCTTCTTTCTTAAAAAAAAAAAAAAAAAATCTTAAATTTCTCTGAGTTTCCTGCACAGAAGGGTAAAAAAAAAAAAAAGAGAGAAACGTTTAAGGATTTATTTGACAGCTTAAAGGAGAATAAACTCAAACTCAGGGTTCTGGGAATAGATAGGACTGTTTTCACAAAAATAGCCAGTGGATCAGGTACTAATGTACCTGCAAACACTATTAAAACTGCTGTTAATACCCAACTGTATGCTGTCACTTTGTCACTCATGTCACAAGTCAAAACCTCTGCTGAAAGAATGACAAGAATTTGGCAACACTTCTGTCATTTTATTTCAATAGACTAATGTCTTAAGGGACAGACTGCACAAAAAATCAGAACAATGCAATTGGTGTTGGACCATGTATAAAAATTCAGGAGCATGAGAACATATTAAAAAGCTAAAAACGCAGCTCTTTCTCAATTCAGTATACTCGGTTTCCTATTTCTTACTGGAAATCAACTTAAAAAGGAACGAACCTTATTTCAAACTTTAGTTTTATTTCTGCATTGAAAATCTTTCCAGCTGGGTTGCTAAATGTGCATTCCCTGTGTTTTTTCATAATGAAGCTTTCATTTTGTCTTGTGTTTCCAGATGTAAGTGCCAGTGATTTTCTATCTCATTGAGAGGAAAATAGCCAGTGATAGATGCAACCATGCTGTTTTAAAGTATTTTCTTTAAAAGCAAAAAGAAAAGATGGAACTAGAAGGAAAGGGGTAGTTCATCTTCTCTCAAATATAAATGCAAAAGGAGAAGGAACATATGTATACACATGATTTGGTTTTACATGAAATATGCATACAGTATATATGCATAATAGAGAACTTATCTATAAAGTACTATGGAAATCACAAAAAAAAGAAATTGTCAGAAGTTCCCTTTAAAATTCCAACTGCTATTTACTGAAAATTGGAGACCTGGAAAGCTTTTACCAACCAAGATGTTTACTACTGCCATTATGATAATTTCTTTTCACGGAACAGGTAATTTGCATGAAAAGTTGTATGTGAAACTCTTTCCTCTTTAATTTGTTACATTTTGTCTTAAAGTAGCTAACGTTCAATAGGGAATAAAGGATAAAACAAATGTGTTGTGTTCAGGTTTCTTAGAGTAACCTTATCGCTCCAAGAAGGATATAAAAAAAAGTAATTTCCTTTCTGTTACGAAAATTCCCTCAATGTCAGTGCCTCATTTCACTTGAGAAGCACCTCTGCATCATTAGCCATCTAAACACATTGAAGTAGTTTTAGAAAAATTTACAATACAAATTTAAACTTTCAATAGACATACCTCATGATAGGTTACCAATTGCTGTTTTTATTCTCTATATGTTTTTCTGTATTTCCCAGATTTTTATCTTTTGTGATGGAAGAAAGGTCACTATTTTTATTAAAATGTAGCAGTAAAAAACAGAAATTGAAACTGAGAAAAATAAGTGATTACAAACCTTGTGAACATTAATAAGCATGTTCCATTAAAAGAAGAAAATCTAAATCCACAAAAATAACATGAGTAAGAAATTTAAGACTGCCATTCTTTACTATGCAAAGAGTTAAATCTCAAGAGGTTTCAATACTTTCTTATCGGCATAATTTATGGTTTTTACCTTACTGTTGTTTGGACAATGTAATAGCAACTATTAGAGCAGTAGCCTCTGTGTGCTTTTACAATTCCTCCTGGCAATAGAAGGATTAAAGATATGTTTCAAATTTTCTTTAGTTTTAATCTAATTAGTCTCAAATGCAGGATTGAATATCTGCATTGTACAGACACAAACAAGCACAACTAACCTGCAGAGCTTAACCAGTTACCATCTGTCAGCTGAGCTACTGTAACTGCGTATATGCATGCTTTTTGCTGATCCCCAATGTGATAAGAGCAATGCTTTTTTTGTTGTTGTTGAAGCACCTTCATTGACCAAAAGTTCTCAACTCCCCCTGTAAGCAAGCTAAGCCTGTACAGTTACCTCTGCTGTCTCTTACAGATGGCAATTTCCTCTGCTGCCTTAGTGCAATCATATGTGCTAGCTGATTCACACTGTTTCGGTGGATAGGCTTTTTAAGACAGCTTTCATCATATACAGATTTGTTTTGGAAAACAAAGTAATTGAGAGAGCAGTAGATAAGCTCATAATTTCATAGTAAAGTGTATTGATGCTTTTGTATTTTCGCATCCCTCATTGTGTATTAATACACAAAGCATTTGTGTGTCAAGCCAACAGGTTTCTTATATGTTCTTTTGGGCTGAATAAGCACTGCTATACAAGTTTCTGTTGGCTACATGAATCCTCTGTCAGAAAACTTCTGCTTTTGACTTCTCTTTCAGCAAAGCAATACTGATGACAGAGCTGCATGATTCTACCAGTGTCTTCACGGTCAATTAAATTCACATCCAAACATCAGCCAGTGTCACTCGCTTTTCTACATTGTTTATAGTTCAGAATATTTTGCACTTTATGGCAAAAAACCTTCTAGGTCAGGGAAGATGGTGGAATAAGATAAAAATAATCAGAAATTCAGGCTAAAAGAAAAACACTAAATATTGGCTTCCAAAAGCCATTGCTCACATTATTAAATATTACTGATCTTTTGAGTGTCTCTTCCTTACTTAGTGCAAACTCAAGCGGTTTGGCTTAAAGAGCTTTTGTTGGTGGCTTTGTGTGGGAATGCTGACACAGTGCCCACACAGTCCTGTTTCATGTCTCCACTGAGACACTAAGCTTACTCCTAGTTTTGTATGATCTGTCAATACTTTTCTGTTCCAGCACAAGGTTGAACGGTTTCACCTAAGCTCTTCCTTCCCTCTGCCGCATTGTCAAATAGCACTTTAAGGAAACTTGTTTAACTTTGCACTAGGAGGAGTCATGCAGGCACAGGCAGTGTAAGAGGTCACTTTTTTCTGATCTGCAGCATTTAGTTGCTACCGACAGCTGAGATGCAGTACTAGACTTTCTACTAAGTTAAATGTAAAAGGAGCAGGAGTCAGGAGGACCAAGGAAAAGCTCTGGATTGGGGCCAACATCAGTCCAATCACTCACCACAGACTTTGTCAGATAAGACATGTATGTTATATGTGTGCCTGAGCTCAAGATAACACTGTTGTACAAATCAAGAGCAGTATGTAGGTTATCAATTATCAAAATAATATTAACAAGATAAGCATAATAAATCTGTAAACAGAAAACATATCCATTATCTTGTCAAGGACCTTTTAATTTTTTTCTACATGCGCTTTTTTTTCCTTAGCCCAAGCTGCCACATAAGTCATTGAGTTTTGGACAGGTAGCAAAATTCCTACTGAGGTCTATTGCACAGGTGCATGGATGCTTAAGGGCTCAGTAACACTTTTACTGAGCTTCTTTTTCAACACAAGAAAGGAATTGTCATGGAGACTTATTTTACTTAAGGATTAATGAGATTTGATGTCTCTGATGGTGAATAATGTAGATGTAAATTATTTATTTAACTTACGGCATTCATTCTGAAATCAGAAATCCAGCCTGAGCCATATCAACTCAGACTTGCATGTTCCCATCATATTTGTCATTTTATTATGTAGATTTTTATTCAGCTTGTCAGCAACATTATCTACTTAAGCAAACGCCAAAGATCAGTATATATGGTCTAGTATGCCTAAAACTAAATCAAGTAGATCCTGTCGTCTTCTGTGAACTGTAAAGCATATTCTGGTATTCAGCAAAGCATGTCCCATCGCCTTAGAGATGCAGGTTCTGTACTTTTATGATCTGATACTGATTTCTTCTCCCTTCAACTTTCTTCAAGTGTCTTCACCTAAGATCATATTTGGGAGCCTTGGAATCGTTAAAATATTAAGCCTTGGGCAGGTGGCACCTGGAAAAAAAAAACAGGGCATGGAGTGTATCAGAAAAGCATTGGACAGGTCCCTGTTCAGTTCTGCTATTATCAGTATATGCCAGGAAGATTTGTAGCATTTGGGTCATCAAAGGCAAACTGATCAATCAAACATATGTAACAAAAAAAGGTGAGAGAACTAAGGTGTCTACAGTCTATTACAGGGGAACCTCAGGAAGGGTTTTGTGGGAGTTCTGTATAGCTGAGAAGTCTTCATTCCTACAGTCTACTTTTCACAGATTCAAAAAGGATTGATCTAGATAGAGCTCCTTGTGAGAATGTGATCTAGGTTTACATGTTGTCAATTCAAAATTGCAAAGATGGGATATGGGATTCTATTTTTTCAGATTCTTTTATATGATCCCATTGTACTTACTAGGAATCTTGCTGTAGCATATAATAGAATGAATTCACAATTGTGATAAAATTTCTGTCAAATTCCAGCTTGTAGCTAATTTTGGTCTATATTTCAGGACCTCCCAGAGTTTTCATTAAAGAAAAAAAAAAAAAAGAAAATGGCTATTTTAATGTTTCAGTTTGTGGAGGTTTTTTTACATTTCAGGTGTGGTGGATAGGCCTGTGTAGGCTGTACACAAAGAAGTTGTGATGTAGAATGAGATGTTTTAATCCTTTGATACCAAGTCAGCTGACTGAAAAAAATTTGATTACTTCCAAGATCACAGTAACAAATCTAGAAGGAACAGTGAGACTTATAAAATATGTGTGGTTTTTTCCATGGAGTATGAAAATCCTTGTTGTCTGTATTTCATCTCATATTGGTCATATATAGTGAACAGGATTTCTATTTCAACTTCTAGAGCCTAGGTAAAGAAATACATGCCACAGCTGCCCATAAATGATTTCATTCAGATTCATATTGTTTTGGTTGCCAAGAATGGAATTTACATTGAAAAAACCAGAAGATTACTGAAGAGAACAGCTTATTTGGTTAGGTTTGTTTGTGCTGATCACTTAGTAGGTTTCCTACTTTCTTAGCCAAATTCATTTTGTCAGAGGTCTATGCACTGACCCTATTCTGTCTTGAGTCTGGTTTAGAACTTCAGTGAGCTTTCCTTCAGGTTTATACTGTCTTTGCTTTGCTGACATAGAGCAATCCCATAGTCTAATCCAAATGTCTCATGTCTAGTCTGAATCAACGGTTCTTTGATCCCTGACAGTTTTCAAAAATCTAATGATTTTTCACATAAAATAGTTTCAAAACAAGTGTTGTTGTGTTTAAGAGATTAAGAACATGGACAAGACAAGGCTTATCTGTTCCAGAATATGATTGTTTGTATGGAGCTATGATTCTCTGAGCACTCTGCAAAAGCAATTTGGAAAGAAAAGTATCCTAGCAGTATGTGTTTACTAACTTACTGCTTGCTTACAGACCCCTAGGAAAATTCCTTTCACAGAAACTAGTATTACTTGAGTGAATGTAACCTGTAGTATTCATCTGCCAAAGAGAATGTCTATTGTAAATAAAGGCTAAACAATGTAATTTTTTTTCATTGTCAATAGATACCTTATCTTTTTTTTTTATCTTCTATGGTAAAGGAATACTTCAGAAGACTTGAAGTAAAAAAGCTGCTTTCTGCATGTTGTGACCAGAAAGTTTTAGTCTGAAAGAAATTTTGAAGGCAAAAGGAACTTATTCTAGGCATTAGTAGAACAGGTTTGGGTTTGTTTTTTCTCCAAAGAAAGTTTCATAGTTTGCAACCTGAAATTGGTTCATAATTTTTGAGGTTTTGAAGTTCCCTACTTTGCTTTACAAAGAAACTTAAGCCTTTTTAAGTTGTTAGCTGAGACATGTCTAGATTAATTGTATCAAAATATCAAAATAAACTGATTAAATAAGATGAAAAACCTACAATCCATGGCTCTATTTGACTTGAACCTGTATATTGTAAACTTCAGGAAATGGCTGTAGCTTTTCTGTGGGTCTGTTTTATTTTGTTGTATAAATATATGAAGTCTGACCAAAAGATTCTATCCTGGCCTGAAAAAGTCTTTCCCATTTTCCTTATGTGCTCTGAAAATTATTTGATTCAATGAGTCAATATTTTCTGATACAAAGTCAGATAATTCCCAGGAAACTTTTTATCCTGAGAATTTTTGTAGGAGATTCCACTACAGCAGCTGTGCTGAATTTGTAGACTGAGGCAACAAGCAAGAAGGTGGCATTGAGGGTTAAATGAGAGAGTGGCTTAATGTGAGGGACAGCTGGAAAAAGATGGGTGAGTCTGAGGGAATAGCCAATTGTGAGGTTTGCCACAAGCAGTGGGAGGAAAAGCATCTAGCTAAACAATAAAAGTCTAATAATGACATATATTTGCGTACTACACTTCTGCACGGCACTGTAAAGATGTAAAATGCTGTGTAATTGCTATGATTTATTAATGCATTCATATACTTTTGTAATAGCTGTAGTATTTTCTAATAGCAACCCATACATTTATAAATGTATTGTTGGCAAAGCTGTTACAGTCAACCAACAGCTTCTAAATTTATACAGTTTTTGACACGTTATTTTAGTATGCACTTTAGAATTTTCTGCATATAAAAAGATCCTAATTTCTTTTAAATGGGACTCTAAGGAATTCAAGCCCAGGAACAAGATTATTTAATGGTTTACTGAATTGCTAACACACACTGTTTTATAGCTACGTGAAAGTAGTACAGGATTTGCCTTCTCCATTATGGGATGGATTACAGTTGTTTTCTTTTGTGGAACTCAAGGTTTAACAACCAGAGCTATGAATAGGGTATCTTCTCCCAAGGAACTGTATTATCAGAAAATGGAAGGTTTTCAAGCAGGATAAAATGTTTAGTCTGTATAGACTAACCAGACTTGCTTTAGACAGTTTTCTCGATGGAACCTAGCGGACTTGAAATCTGCTTTCCATTTCTCAAGCCAGGCAGGTTTAGCTTGGCACTGCATGCTGCTGTGGCAGCTGGAGAGTTTGCTCTGAATTCCCCAACAGCTTCATGGCAAATTCACTCTAATCAAAACTTTGGTCACAGCACAGAGAAAAGAGCCTACTATTCAATATCTTGTTTACCGGTGTGTTAAATTTAAATAGAAGTAAATTTAATAACAAAATCTTTTGAAACGAAGAAACTGAAACAAAATAATATTTCTATTTTCAACACTAGCAATATTGACATAAGTCTGACAAACACATTTGCCAGGTGTTTCTGGTAGTTTTTGTTTTCATATTTATTTTTGGTAACTCTGGTCACTCATTTTTGTAACATTTTAAGTCTTGATTTTCCTCTATAATATTTACTGGAAAATGTGGTCTTGTAGTTCTAAATTTAATCTGATTGCTAACTCATCCTGTGGTAGAGCAGAACTCTCTCTCTCTTCCTTGACAGATCTCCTCTTGCAGCAGAATTTATACACACTTTTGTTTTTCTTTTGAAAAATAGATTGATATTGACTAAAACTAATTTGCAAATCAATTCTTCTTTGGTCTGTGTTTTATGTTTGTTCTGGGGAGAATGGATGGCTGTGAGTGAACAAAAGCTTAAATAATGGATGGTTGGTTTTAAAGGAATCTTAACCTAGAGATTTAAATGGAAGCAAGTTATCTGTAGCTTTAAAAGGTGTGTTGGAATTGAGGTTTGACTCTTAGCTTGATGATACATAATAGGCTTATCAGAGTTGAATTCAGGAAAAATATCTAGAAGTCCATGTCTCTCTTCTTAAACATTATAAATTATGAGCCCTATTTCTTTTCACATAAAGATTGAAATGGGAAAATAATTGAGGATAGATGGAAAACTAGATTTTGACCATAAATCAAGATTTTTGTTGTTCTTCTTCTTCTGTTCAAGACACTGAATATTCAACTGTATCTGCCACATGATGCTTTGATTGCTCAGTTTCAAAATAGGTTAAAAAGGATGTTGGGGAGAATGGGATGTGAAATGTATTCCTAATTATTTCTGAAATGTGAAAAGTAGAAACCATTAGAAAACTCAGCCTAACTTGTCAGCTACATGTTAGAGGAAAGGAACAATGCTAAGAAATATTTGAAGTACACATTCTCTTGTTTGAATTTGTATTTTCTTAATTCTCAAGCTGGTTCATAAAACTGAGAATGATCTTGGGTTGATAGACATGGCATATGTAGGGCAATCTATTCAGCAGCTGTATGCCATTATAAGTTGATAATTCTAGGCAGATACTGTAAAGGAACAAGAGGGCTGTGAAGTGCAAATTACACTTAAGGACACCTGCTCACACTCTCAAATAACTTCAGTATGTTCCCATTTATGCAATGACTTTGTTTCTATCATTTCAGTTGCTGCTATGCAAGTGTAGTAAAACAGTGTCAGATAATGTTTGATTGCTATTTAATGCTATCTGACATGATGATATCATCTGACATGATCACCTCTGGGAAAATGAGAATTTTCACTGTTGCTCTTAGCTTCAAAATAAAAATTCATCCTGTGTATGTGCTGTACCTGCCAAGTTCCCTCTTTAATCTGAGTTAATAGTCCCTTCATATATGGCACAGTAACAATTCCCTTTCAGAGGCATTAAAGATATAGCCAAAAGTTAATGCATCTAAATCACATAATGATAATTTTTCAGTGTACAAAAATAACCTTACTGAAATGGGATGAGTAAAAAGCTTATTTTACGTAGTATGCTCAACCCCACTCGCTTGCATAGTGCCCAGTGTAGGGCATGGCACCTCAAGATGGGGTCAAAAGAGGCCAGTTGTCTGACCAGAGAAGGCTCCTTGGAGCTATCTGTGCAAGGATACAGAGGGGTTTGAAAGTCAGTGCCCCTTTGAGATTTCAGCTCCTCTCGGTGTCAAGAAAATAGCCTCCTCCTCCTGAAAGATTGCCTTACTTGAAGGATGATATCCTTTCTTCCAAAGGAGTTCTTGAACTCTTTGCTTTTGAAGAAGATGGTGGTGGAAGAGCAGCATATTCAGGATTAAAGCAGTGTTCCAGAGCAGAGGAGACCTGGCTTCTATGGCTGCTAATGGTGTTCAAACCAACACCTCCTGGCCTCTGGGGAGGCTAAGCACAAAGTCTGAGCATTCTGCCTCAGTGCATGTATTTTCACTGATGATTCAGTGGAGGAGAAACTGGTCAGCTTGCTGGTGGGTGGTCTGCAAACACTGCTCTGTGTCACTAGGATCGATTTGTCTAGGAGGAAAAGGAACAGTATACAGAGCTTTCTTTGGAGCATCTTGATACTATTTTTGCAGCAGTCTTTCAACTGTTTTATATACTTCAGGGTCAAGAACATTTAGCTTGTGGCTTTGTGGGCAGAGGGCTCTTTGCCTTTTGTTTGTACAATGCCTTGTGAAATGGTACAATGGCTATTATCATAAAAAGCACTAGACATTTTGGAGCCTCAGACTCACTTCATAAATGGAACTGTGAATAATTAGAACTTTATAAATGGTTTCTCAAGAAAAACCATTATCAAAAGAATAAATGCAGGGAAGAGCAGTAGAACATTCAAGTGCATGTTTTTAATTTCTTTAGAAGTTATGATTAATAGTTAGCCTAGAGAATCTTTTATATCTGTTCCTGGCCTGCAAAAAGCACAAGGCATCAGCATTGTCTGAAGCCATTTGAATTATAAGAACTGAACTTGCATTTTACAAGACAAATGAAGTTTACTTTTAAAATTGCTTTCAGTCTGATCTTGTTCTTGTGTTTAGCTACTGATTGCAGTGTCAGGGAAACTGGATATAGTGTTTGCTTCTAGAGTGACACAATGAATTTAGTAGAATTAGATAGAAATTTGATTGGGTATTTCAGTATTAATCACAAACTTACAACTCCTGGTGTTTATCTCCACTTTTTTCCCCTTGTTTGGTACGCTAAGCAGTTCCCATTGACACTAGCCAGAAAGTTGAGTTTCAGTTGGTTTTTTTTCCCCTTAATGATTTGCTATTGATAGATGAAAATGAAAGAACCATCTTTTTAACTATTTTGAATTTCTAGCTATTCCAGAAAGGCTCAAGGGATTTGATTTAAACTCCGAAAAAAGTGACATTAGGCCAAAAATGTCTGTGTTCAAACACGAAGTATAGTTTAGAGAAAGTCAATATACAGTATAAGCTCGCACACAAGCCTAGTAGGAACTTATTTCTCTTCATTAAAATCAAGATACTGTGTTTATAGTATTACACTTGATTCAGAGACTGAAATTCCTTCCTGATGAAATCACTGGATTTGGCAATTATTCACAATTTCTTATCCAGCTCTGTAATATTCAAAGCTGTATCAAAGTAATAAAAAATAAATATGTATCTGAGGCTTAAGTGCTGGTATGAATACCTGAGTGCATGCACCCATTCAAAGTGAAAAACAGGTCATTAAAAAACATTCTTTACATGAAATTGTTGTTTACCTTGTACTAGTGTCAGTTTTGTAAATCTTTTTTTTTTTTTTTATAAGCTTCAATAAGAATATTCTCCTGGTTCCGGCTGGGAGAGAGTTAACTTTCCTCCCAGTAGCTTGGGGGGGGGGGCTGTGTTTTGGATTTGGTATGAGAGGAGCATTGATGGCCCATTGATGCTTTCGTTGTTGTTGGGTGATGCACCGGGGAGACTTCTGGTTTCTTTTTTCGGCCTTCCACGCCCTGCCACGTGCAGGGGAAGCTGGCGGGGGGAAAGCACAGCCGGGGTGGTTGACCCAGCTGGCCCACGGGGTATTCTATACCATGTGATGTCATGCTCAGTATAAAAACCAGGGAGAGGGAGGCTTGCACCCCGTTCGTGACACGTGGTTGGTGCGCAGTTGCATTGTGCATTCCCTGCTTTGTATATTCTGCTATTGTTGTTGTTATCATTGTTATTATTACTGTTCTACTTGCTTTTATTCAACTGTTTTTATCTCAACCCATGAATTTTCCTACTTGTGCCCTCCTGATTTTCTCCCCCATCCTACCGGAGTGGGGCAGGGTGAGCAAGCGGCTGCGTGGGGTTTATTTGCTGGCTGGGTTAAACCATGATAAACATGGAGAATTCTGCTACCAGAATGTATTAATCGCTTACTCTATACACAGATGTTTTCCTCATCACTCAAAAGAAAAGCAATTCCAATAACTGGTAGCCCTTTATTCTTAGCTGCAGAAAACCTAAAATATTGTAAGCTGGATACCTGATTGATTTCCCTGTATAGTTTGTTGGGTTTTGTAAAATAAATATGCCCTTTGGGAAATGTGCTGTGTGCTTAATGCATTTGGAAATAATTATGAATTGCAGCTTATTTTCTTATAAGAAATAAACTTCTCTAACTGCATTGAGGTTAGAGTGGTCCCATACCCAGTAGTTTCCAGTTTAAAGAGTTTACAGAAATCTTTTCTCAGTTTTGGTTTCCAAGCATTGTCTCTTTATATCATTCCCTCAAAGCCCATGTGAGTTAGGAATTCTGAAAAGAAAATTATTTATTAGATATGGGTAAAAAACATAACTTCCACTCCCAAACTCATAAATTCTGTTCTTCCCCATCAATTCCTTCCCAGGATCAATTCTCTCATAGGCCTGATTTTCTGTTTTCATTTTGGCTGATTTATTCCTTGTGCTCTAGCTTGTGTTTGCTGACCAAACTGACCCCCAAACTGTTCTGGATGACATTACGCAACTCAGACAAAAATGCTGGACCTGATTACTTCAAAGATCAGCATTTCTCCTTAGTTGATAGAGACCCCACAAGGCTGAGCAGGCAAGTCCTGTGGCTGTGCAAACACAGACAGGAAAAGGGGCTGTGAAAGTCAAGGGAGAGGAGAAGACTGAGCCTCTGTCCTCTTCTATGTCCATGAAAAACAAAACAGTTACTGTCTTTGGTACTGCCCTACTGGTCACACCTCTTGTTCCCTTTACACCAGGTTTTCTCACAACTTCCAAAAGTCCAAATCTTGGTTTACCTGTCTTCATGCAGTATTTCGAGTCAAGACACCCCTCTCCCTAGCACAGCAGAATCAGAACCAGGTGTAATTTTTGGGTACCACAATACATAGTCAGTCCCTTGACTTAGGAAAAAAAAAATCTAGAAAATCACCAGCAGGTAAAAGAAGTCAACAACTCCTGGCTCAGAGAGACATCCACAACAGAGAAATTGCAGCACTCCACTCTCCAACCCCTTGCCCTAGTCCAGGGGAGCTGAGCTGCTACTTTCAATTTTTTCTGCTTTTTATTGACAATTTTTTTCTACTTATATTTTTTCCTAATCCTTTGCAATGTCGTTTGAATTCTTCTCTACTCCCTAAGGGGTTTTGAGACACAGTTTGAAAAATACTGCTCACCCCAACAGTTTGGCACTGTGGGAGCAGAATATCTTCCCTGGGGCTAGCTATGTTCATCTGTCACAGAACTCTGAGATCAGGAAACTGAAAATGTCCTTGAACAGACTCTATCTAGGGGAACACCCACATCAACAACAGGAAAGAAATCTGGAGAAAAAAATCAATTTATCCTGATGGTCACTGTTTATGTCAAAGGAAAGGAAAGACCAGTATTTGTTAAGGACACAAGCTCACAAATGTTGTCTCATGTGAATGGCAAACCAGTTTCTTGATTCAATTCTTTCTCCACTTAGTAGGCTATATTTAGGGTGTTTCTACTTTTCTTGACCCTTTCCACAACAGCAGGTTTTCTAAAGCCTTCTCTCTTCTTATTTTCTTCCTTTGAATAAAATAGAAATTGATTTTATTTCCAGCATCTCCAGGCATTCGAAGGGCTGACTTTGCATTTACAAGACAGATGGATTATACAGAAGAAACTTTGGAATGAATACAGATGCATTAAACACTTCCTGTAATGTAGGATCCCCTTATGCCTGGAATAGTAATCTTTTTTTTCCAGCCAAACTAACACTCCTTTAAAATTCTGAAATATTCAGTTAAATAGTCTAATTCTCTCTAGTATCTGTCTCGGCCTGGGGTCGAAGCAGAAATGACATTGGACTGGCTTTTCTCGAGATACTTAACGTTCCAGTTCAGTGGACTCATGAAACTTGATAAAATCCATGTGTTTTAATGGGTATCCAAAATTAAACCTTAATTCAGTATACTTTAAGTCATGGAAAAATGTCCTGAAAAAGTTTTTAAGATTCAGAAATGCATGACCTGTATTTTTTTGATTTTTAATTATTCAAGAAGCCTCAGTCTTTCCCCCTTGCCACACCCCCCTTCCCCCCCCC
>VZTQ01008559.1:9843-21906 GCA_013400755.1 Pelecanoides urinatrix | reverse complement strand
ACCTGCACCCCAGGACCCCCCCCAGGGACCCCTACCACATCCCCAGGGACACCCCCAACTTCCCCAAGACCCCCCAACCTCCCCAGGGCCAGGCCCCCATGGTGCCCCCATTGTGCCCAGCCACCCCTGCCCAGCACCCCGTGGCTGCCTACACTCGCAGGGCAGGATCAGGCCCCCAGGGGAGCCAGGAGGTGGGTTTTGATTAATTTGCGGGTGTTATAAATACCGTCCCCGAGAGGGGAATCGTGAGCGCCGCGGCTAAAAATAGCTCGTCTCACGCCAGCGACTCCCCGGCGGGGGAGCGGCGATGCCCACACCACGGCGTGCCGCAGCGGCAGCGGGGACGCGGGGACAGCAGCGCCGGGTGCCAGCGGCTGCCAACGGGCACCCGAGGCTGCGCGCGGGGACGCGGGGACACCCCCAGGGACGGGCTGAGCAGCAGCCTGGGCATCTCCGCCGAGCCCCGCACCGCGGCCGAGGCACCCGCCGGTACCCAGAGATGGGTGCCCAGCGGGAGAGGGGTGCAGCACCCGGAGAGGGGTGCAACCCCCAGGGAAGGGTGCACCCCTGCAAGAGGGGTGCATGCCCTGGAGATGGGTGCACCCCAGGAGATGGGTGCAGCCCAGGAGGTGGGTGCAGCCCCTGGAGATGGGTGCACCCCCGGAGATGGGTGCACCCTGAGAGATAGGTGTAGCCCCCCAAGTTGGGTGCAGCCCCCAAAGATAGGTGCACCCCTGGGAGATGGGTGCAGCCCCCAAAGATGGGTGCACCCCTGGGAGATGGGTGCAGCCCCCGAAGATGGGTGCATCCCAGGAGATGGGTGCAGCCCCCGAAGATGGGTGCAGCCCAGGAGATGGGTGCACCCCTGAGAGATGTGTGCACCCCTGGGAGACGGGTGCAGCCACGCTGCAGGGTGTCAAGGACCCAGAAAGGATGTTCCCCAGGAATCCTGGAGGGAGGGATGGGGCCACCCCGACACCTGCCCATGCCCCCCCACCGCGGTGCTGCCCCACGGAGCCGGGGTGCTGGCACCCCCGTCCCCACCCAGCACCCTTTGCCGGGGCCGCAGCCTCACCTGGAGAGGTGGACGCGCTTCTCGGTGAACTGGCCAGGGCCATGGACAGGGTCCTCGTGGGGCTCGTTCTTCACCACCTCCACACCCTCGCCCTTCTCGCTCTCCTGGTGACTGTGCTTGCTGATGGTGTAGAGCTGCCCCACGCGGTACTGCAAGCACAGCACCCGGCCTCAGCACCGCCCTGCCCTGCCCCGGCGCCCTCCCGGCGCAGCGCCGGGGTGGGCTCCTCTTTGCCGGCCTAATAGGTTTCCAGCTGCACCCCTGAGAGGGGAAACTGAGGCACGGGGCAAAGGGGTGACAGACCCCGAGCCGTGCGGTGGGCAGGGGTCTCCCAGGGCACCCTGTTTCGACCCCCCCGCCCCTGGGCTGCTCCAGCACCCAAGCGAGGGCCAGATCCTGCCCTTCCTGCTCTTCCCTGGTGTCGCAGTGCCTTGCAGAATGCCTGGAGCTTTTCTGTTCAGCGAGCAACCCGGGAGCCAGGGAAAACTATATATGTATAGGGAGAGAGACGTGTATACAGATATATACGGGTGTGTGTGTGTATTTGATGATGCGGCCGCGCAATAAGTGGTTTATTGTTCTGCCGAAGATCCCATCCATCACCCCAACCGCCAGCGCGATCTTATCGCCCCTCTCCGCCTAAAACCTCCCACAGGTGCAAACGTGAAAGCGGTGCCCCAGGGGGGGCCGGTGCTGCCCGGCGTGGCCACCGTCACCGCAGCTCCCCGCGCCCTGAAACAGCCCCGTTGGCCCCACGTGCCCACGAGTGACATTTGGTCAGGGATGCCGCCAGCTGCCGGCTATCGCCGCTGTTTGCCGACAGGGATCCAGGCTCCCTGCCGGAGCAGGGATTGAGCCTGTGCTCCCCATCGGAGCAGCCGCCCCGAGTGCTGCGGTGCCACGGGCACCCAAATCCCCGGTGCCCTTCGCCCGCTGGCTCATCCCATGGTCCCTGGTGCCCCGGTGCTGTCATCGGGCTCTGTGCCCCAAGGTCACCGTGCCCGGGGATGGGACGTCCCCCCCGCCTGCACCCCAAAACACAGCTCAGCGCTCGCACGGAGCATCCCAAGCCCAACGGCCGTGGCCAAAGCACATCTCAGTGGCTCAGCCAAGGCGGACGGTCCCTGCCATGAGCCGTGCCACGAGGGGACGGCAAAGGGGGCTGCGGTGTCCCCCAGTCCCTCTCCGGGCAGGGACCTGATCCCCTGGCACCCCACTGCTGTGGGTACAGGACCCCCACCCACAACCCTCTCCATCAGTGGATCCCAGCAGCCAAGCTGTCGCTGGCACCCATGGCCGGGGGGCTCGGGGCTCCCCCCACCTCTGCACCCCTCTTCCCAACCGACACCCCCTCTCCTGCACAGGCAGCCTCGGCCCCCCACTGCCCCCCACTCACCTCCTCGGTGGTGAGCGGCATGCAGATGCGGTACTCCTTGATGAGCATGGTGGCGCGGGCAGGGCAGGCAGGGCGGGGGTCAGGCGGAGGCGTCGGCGCTGGCGGGGGCACAGCTCATTCTGGGGGGACCCAGGAGGTGCGGTGAGAGCAGGGGGACGGCGCTCAGCAGCCTCCCACGCTCCCATCCCATCACCCCACGCTCAAGGCGGCCGCCCCGCTCTCGGCACCGGTGACTTCATAAGCCGTTGCCATGGCAGTGGCGTGAGGTCACCAGGGCGAGAAGCAGCCCGGGTGTATACAGCTGGGGACACCCTAGCACCCCAAAATCCTCGTGGCATTAACCCCTTCCCTGCCAGGCAGACACCCACACCCTGAGGCAGGTGTCTTGGAGCACACGTGTCCCCCCAAAATACGGTGCCCTCCCTTCGGGGTGCCACATCCTCACCCGACCACGGTGTCACAGCGAGAGGGTTGCAGGGACGCCGGGACCCACCCGTAGGCACCCACGCTCTGGCCTGCCCCGGGGGGCTGCTCCCGGGGAGCACCCATGGTCATGTCCCTCGCATGGGACAGCCCTTCCCTGGGTCAGAGCCGGACCCCCCACCCTGAGGCTGCCCCCAAGCACCCATCCTGGCCAGCACCCACCCCGGGGCTGCCCCCCAGCACCCATCCTGTCGGGTGGCACTGCCAGGCTGCCCCGCTCACCCCCCTGGCCCCCGCTCCAGCCGGGGCTGGGGACGCTCCGGGTGAGGAACGGAGCAGCTCGGGGGGCTCCTGGCCCTGGCCCCCAGCCCCACGGGGCAGGGAGGGGACGCGAGCCCCCGGGCAGTCACCCTGAACGGGGGATCAGGCCTTGGAGGGGGCAGGTGGGGGCTCACAGGGGGTCTTGTCTGGGGCAGCTTGTCCAGCTGGGGACACAGGAGTATCCCTGGGGGCACTGGGGGACACGGGAGCGTCCCTGGGGGACACAGGAGCACCCTGCTGACGGGGAAGAGGGCTGGGTGCTGGTGTCGGGTTGTGGGAAGCCCTAAGCGCCCCCCGGGGGGCTCCTCACCCAGCCCCGGGACCCCGCTGCCCGCGGCAGGGCGCGGAGAGGGACGCCTCCCGCACCGCCTCCCGCGCCGCGGCACACCGACCCCTANGCCGGGACCCACCCGTAGGCACCCACGCTCTGGCCTGCCCCGGGGGGCTGCTCCCGGGGAGCACCCATGGTCATGTCCCTCGCATGGGACAGCCCTTCCCTGGGTCAGAGCCGGACCCCCCACCCTGAGGCTGCCCCCAAGCACCCATCCTGGCCAGCACCCACCCCGGGGCTGCCCCCCAGCACCCATCCTGTCGGGTGGCACTGCCAGGCTGCCCCACTCGCCCCCCTGGCCCTCGCTCCAGCCGGGGCTGGGGACGCTCCGGGTGAGGAACGGAGCAGGTCGGGGGGCTCCTGGCCGTGGCCCCCAGCCCCACGGGGCAGGGAGGGGACGCGAGCCCCCGGGCAGTCACCCTGAACGGGGGATCAGGCCTTGGAGGGGGCAGGTGGGGGCTCACAGGGGGTCTTGTCTGGGGCAGCTTGTCCAGCTGGGGACACAGGAGTATCCCTGGGGGCACTGGGGGACACGGGAGCGTCCCTGGGGGACACAGGAGCACCCTGCTGACGGGGAAGAGGGCTGGGTGCTGGTGTCGGGTTGTGGGAAGCCCTAAGCGCCCCCCGGGGGGCTCCTCACCCAGCCCCGGGACCCCGCTGCCCGCGGCAGGGCGCGGAGAGGGAGGGGACAGCCCGGGGACGCTCGGAGCACGGGGCACCCCGGACCGCGCGGACCCCAGGGGCACCGCGTCCCCTGCCCCATCCCGGCACCGGGGCGGCTCAGACCTGCCCGGGGGGTCCGGGGCTGCCCCGGGCGGGGGGGACACGTCCCGGGGGGGCGGACCCCGGGGGGTCCGGCCGGCCGCGCTGCCGGGATAAGCGGGCGATGTCCGGAGCCGCNCCGGCACCGGCACCGCACCGGCACAGGAACCAGGACCGGCACTGGCACCGGCACCACACCGCACCGCACCGGCACCGGCACCGGCTGTGGCAGCGGCACCGCACCCACACTGGCACCGCACACACACCGGGACTGGCACCGGGACCAGCAGCGGCACCGCACTGGGACCGAGACCGGGACCTGCACCGGCACTGCACTGGCACCAGGACCAGGACCGGGACCGGCATCGGCGTTGCACTGCACCGCACCAGGCTGCACCACGCCACACCTGCACCGACAGCGGCACCGCACCGGCACCGGGGCTCCCCCAGCATGGCACAGACCAGCCCCGGCTGGGAGATGCCCCCGGGTCTCTCCTGGTCCGAGCTCTCCCGCTGGGCTGTTCCCCCAGCCGGGTGCAGGGAGCTGGGAGCCCCCCAAACCTCCTCCTGCACCCCACCCCGCACCCACCCACCCACACCCCGCTGCCCGCCCGGCCTCCTGCACCCCAGCCTCCTGCACCCCATGTGCCACCCAGAGCCAAACACGTTACCGGCACGAAGCGCCACAACTCATAACCAGCAACAGCCGCCGCCGGCACCGCGGTTCCCCTGCCCCTTTCTTCCATGAATTTCAATCAACCCAAGCACTAAAAATAGCCGCGCTCGGGCGCTGGGCAGGGCTGCGCCCGGCCAGTGTGGTTTTCCCTTTATTTGCTCCAAAAATTCTGCCTGGGAGGCTGCGAGCGGCTCCCTCGGCAGTGCCGGCAGGGCGCAGGCTGAGCCGAGCCGCTCGGTGTGCGTGTGGCACCGCGGCACGCTCCGGCCTCGCTGCCTGGGCTGCAGGGGAGCAGCCCACCCGGTGCCGGGGTGCTGCGGTCACGGGGTGATGGACACCATGGGGACACGGACCCGGTGAAGGGGACGCTCAGCAGCCCATGGCGTTGCCATGACCAGTGGTGCTGGGACCCACCGCCACGGTGGCCCCAGCACAGGGCACGTAGGTCCCGCTAACCCGGGCACCGTGGCACCCATGGGTGCTGTATAGCGTCCAAGGCTGGGTCTGGGCTCTTTCGCTGCCTTCCCCTGGTGCAGCCGCCATGGCAGCTGGTCTGTGCCATCTCATGGTGGTGGGGACCCGGCTCCGTGGCCCCCAGCGAGCCCTGAGGCAGTGGGGATGGGCCCTGGGCCATGCCTGGCTTGGCTCCTGGCCCCAGCAGCCCTGAGGTGCTGGAGATGGCCCCAGGCTGTGGCTAGTGCCAGGGCAAGCCGCGGCAGAGGGAGCAGCACAGGCTGGGGACGGTGGCCCCAAAATTCGCTGGGGTGCCCCGTGGGGCGCCCGTCCCACATCCGGGAGCACCGCGCCAGGAGCTCTGCCTGCCGGGCACGCCTTCCCCTGCCCGCACCCGTCCCCATCTGCCTGCACCGCTCTGCTGCCTTCTTCCTGGTACACCCGCCCGCGGTGCCACCGTCCTCCCCATGACATGTCTCAACACCCCCAGCTCTGGTGGCACCGGGTGACATCCACCCCCCCTGCCCTGTGTCCCCCCCCGGGCAGGGGACTCCCCCGGCAGCCCCCAAGGGGTAAAGCAGCACGGGGCTGCCACCAGCATGGCTGGGACCAGACCCAACGGGGGTCCCGCTGGGGTGACAGAGGTGGTGACGAGGACCTGGTGGTGATGGGGGACCTGGCGGGCTCAGGGCCCCCCCCCAGCCACATTCCTCCCAAACCTGTTCGGCAGGGTCCTGTGCGGGTGCCAAGGCAAAGGCATCCGGGTTGGGTTTTTTCCTGGTCATGCCCTGCTTCACTCCGGCGCCGGCGCCGAGTCAACAAGGAGGAGAAGAGAGGATTTGCTGAAGCCTGGTGCCCCTTCGCCACCGCCAGTGTCCCCCGCTCCCGGTGCTGCCGGTGGCCCCCCGGGTTTCTCACCCCCGAGCCCCCCGAGCTGCTGGGGAGGATCCCACGGAAAGCCGGGAAGGGGAAGAAAGAGGCAGCAGAAGCAAGTGAAAAATGACCCAATTTAATCCCAAAGCCCCCCAGCCCAGCTCCAGGGTTTTGGGAGCACCCTGTTCCTCCCCAGCCCGGCCCCCTGGCTCGGCACCCCGTGGGGCCTGGGAGCGCCCCGCGGCTCTCCGCTCCGGCACAGGGAGAAGGAGCTTTCCGAGGCGTCCGGCCTCTTCCTCAGCTCCGCCGGCAGCTCCGCACGGGCACCGGCACCGGCACCCAGCCACGTCCCACCACCCCTCGCCCCACCGGGGCCACCCGGAGCCCTTAGGAAGGTGCCCTGATGAAGACCATCCTGGTGGAGTAGACCAGGTCCACCAAGTAGGCGATGAGGTTGAAGATGGTGAGGAAGGTGACCCCCAGGCGCTTGTCCCAGCAGTTCCTGTCACAGGCGTTGGGGTGGCTGCTCCCCCTGAAGCTGTAGAGGGGCCAGAGGATGGTGGCGGTGATGTACATCACTACGGCCAGGGTGTTGTAGCCCACCAGCATCTTCTCCAGTGGGCAGGGCATGTAGGCGAGGCACCGGCCGATGGTGAAGATGATGATGAGGAGAGTGACGATGAAGCAGATGGAGTAGACGGCCACGCACCACTGCAGGCCGGCTTCCGAACTGTAAGTATCCAGCAAGGAGAAGATGAGACAAGCCACGTAGGCTTCAAACACCTTGAGGAGCCCGGGCACGGTGGAGAGGAAGCTGCTGATGTCCCCCGGCTTGGCGCGGGTGAGCCCCACCTCGAGGGTGTAGGCGAGGAAGCAAAGGCAGGAGACGGTGGTGGCCACGGCCTGCCGGGCACACTTGCTGCCGCTGCAGGGGCTGCTGATGAAGATGGAGGGGAAGATCACTGAGGTGGTGAAGACCATCAACACCGCCAGCATGGAGAAAGCCGAGGTGAAGTCATCCCAGGACAGCGGCAGCTTGGGGTAGAGCTCCAGCAGCTCCAGCACCAGCACCAGCAGTGTCACGGCGAAGCAAAAGCACCAGGTGAACATGCACCACGTCCCGTAGGGACCCTCGAAATCCTTGGTGGAGGCCACCAAGCTGAAGGCGAGGCAGGACAGCACGACGGCAAAGATCCGGGTGATGCCCACCCAGGAGGTCACGGCGCGGAGGTTCACCGTCACCACGGCCATGGTCCCGGCCAGCTCTCCCACCCACGCCGCGCGCCAGGAAATGGGTGCTGCCGGCAGCCGCTCTTATCTGGGTGCCGGGACGGAGGGGTGGGGCGCGGCGCAGGGAGCCGCCGGCCCCCCGAGCTGCCTGTGCCGAGGACCCCCGGCTCGGCCACCGCTGCCACCACCGCCGGGCACGGCTCGCCGGGGCGGCTGCTGGGGGCTGGCGGCAGCGGCACGGGCGGGTGGATCATTAACGCGGGGCCGGGCGAAGGGTGCCGGCGCTTGCGGTGACGCCGAGCCCCGCGGCGGAGCTGGGGTGTGGGGGGGCAGGGAGCTGCCGTGCGCTGCCGCCCTGGCACCGCGCCCCGGCCCTGCCCGCGGCGGGAGGCACAAAGGGGCCTCTGAGGCACCCCCGGAGCAGCGGGGGGGCCGCCTCGCCACCCCCATCCCCACAATGTGCCGGGGCCGGCAGCCAGCGGGGCAGCACCCGTGGGGTCCACCTGAGGGGTTTGGGGGCTGCACCCAGTGCCGGGTGCCCCTGGCAGGGGGGTGCCACAGTGGGGAGCGGCCGGGTGTAGCCCCCCACACCCCTCCGGGCAGCACCTCCCCTCCCGGCACCTGCGCTCCCCTCCCGGCACCTCCGCCACCCGATAAGCGGCTCAAAGTCCGGCTGTGCCAGCTGCCATCACCAGGCAGGGGGGGTGGGGTGACCGTGGGGAGGGGACCCGCACCCTGCCCGCCCCGGCCACCCACGGCACCACCAGCACGCCGCCGGCAGCAGCGCCACTTCCCCGGGGTGCCCGGCCGGTGCTCGCACCAGGCACCCCAACAGCACCGGGAGGGGTCTCGCCCCATGGCCCCAGCGGCCAGAGCAGCACAGGAGGGTGGTGGCACGTCAGAAGGGGGGGGGGTCCGACAGGAGGATGATGATGGCGAAGGCTGAAGGCTCTGGGTTGACCTTTAATGCTGCGCAGGGTCCAGAGGGTCTGTGCCCATGGCGGAGCTTGGGGACGAGGGACCCAGGGACCCAACCTGGCATTCTTGGGGGGCTCCTCGCCCCAAACTGGCGTGGGCTCCTCACCCCAGGCAGGGTCCAAGCACAGCCACTGGTGGGCAGGGGACGGGCACTGCCACGGGGGGTCCAGCNGGGCAGCGGGGCTGGCAGGGTGCGGGCAGTGGGTCTGGCAGGGTGCGGGCAGGGCGGGCAGCGGGGCTGGCAGGGTGCGGGCAGTGGGGCTGGCAGGGTGCGGGCAGGGCAGGGGGGATGCCTGGGGAGCACATCCCGGCACCTCCAGCTACCACCGCAGCACCGGCCCGGCTCCACACCCTGCCACCAGCTCAGCACCCCCCACCTGGGCAGGGATGCACCCATGGGTGCTGCTCTCCGCACTCCCGGCGGACCCCCCCGCCGTACCTGGGGAGGGCTGGGGGTACAAGGGGCTCCGCTCACCTTCAATGATGCCCCACTTGGTCTTGCGGCCCAGCACCCGCTTGCCGTTCACCTGGTGCTCCTGGTCCGCCCCCACCACGGCGAAGGGGATCTTCTCCTGCGGCGCAGAGCAGCGGCTCGCCCCGGGGTGCTGCCGGCTCCCCCAGCCACAGCAGCAGCCCCAGCCCAGCACCCCGGCACTCACCCGAATCCTGTCGTTCAGCGCCCTGTCATCTGGGTCCTGGTCGAAGTCCTCCTGCGGGTACACNGGGGGGGCAGGGAGCTGCCGTGCGCTGCCGCCCTGGCACCGCGCCCCGGCCCTGCCCGCGGCGGGAGGCACAAAGGGGCCTCTGAGGCACCCCCGGAGCAGCGGGGGGGCCGCCTCGCCACCCCCATCCCCACAATGTGCCGGGGCCGGCAGCCAGCGGGGCAGCACCCGTGGGGTCCACCTGAGGGGCTTGGGGGCTGCACCCAGTGCCGGGTGCCCCTGGCAGGGGGGTGCCACAGTGGGGAGCGGCCGGGTGTAGCCCCCCACACCCCTCCGGGCAGCACCTCCCCTCCCGGCACCTGCGCTCCCCTCCCGGCACCTCCGCCACCCGATAAGCGGCTCAAAGTCCGGCTGTGCCAGCTGCCATCACCAGGCAGGGTGGGTGGGGTGACCGTGGGGAGGGGACCCGCACCCTGCCCGCCCCGGCCACCCACGGCACCACCAGCACGCCGCCGGCAGCAGCGCCACTTCCCCGGGGTGCCCGGCCGGTGCTCGCACCAGGCACCCCAACAGCACCGGGAGGGGTCTCGCCCCATGGCCCCAGCGGCCAGAGCAGCACAGGAGGGTGGTGGCACGTCAGAAGGGGGGGGGGTCCAACAGGAGGATGATGATGGCGAAGGCTGAAGGCTCTGGGTTGACCTTTAATGCTGCGCAGGGTCCAGAGGGTCTGTGCCCATGGCGGAGCTTGGGGACGAGGGACCCAGGGACCCAACCTGGCATTCTTGGGGGGCTCCTCGCCCCAAACTGGCGTGGGCTCCTCACCCCAGGCAGGGTCCAAGCACAGCCACTGGTGGGCAGGGGACGGGCACTGCCACGGGGGGTCCAGCGGCGGCTCCGGGGAGGGGACGCAGTGGCTCAGAGGTCGTTGCCCCCCTCGCCCTTGCTGGGCAGCCCGTTGGGGCTCAGCGCCGGCCGGTTGCTCTCGTTCAGCCGCCGCACGCGGTAGCTCTCGTAATGGACGTTGTGGGTGATGTCCTTCAGGTCCTGCAGGTGGGACCTGCCCGGGGCGGCAGCAGGAAGGGCATCAAGTCACCGTCCGCCCCCCAGCCCCACCGTCCCCGCTGTGGGGTGCTGGCACCCCCCACCCTGTCCCCCGCTCACCGGATCAGCAGGTCCCGCAGGAGGGGGAACTCGCAGTGCGCCGGGTTCTCCACTGCAAGGCAAGGCAGAGCGGGCAGCGGGGCTGGCAGGGTGCGGGCAGGGCAGGGGGGATGCCTGGGGAGCACATCCCGGCACCTCCAGCTACCACCGCAGCACCGGCCCGGCTCCACACCCCGCCACCAGCTCAGCACCCCCCACCTGGGCAGGGATGCACCCATGGGTGCTGCTCTCCGCACTCCCGGCGGACCCCCCGCCGTACCTGGGGAGGGCTGGGGGTACAAGGGGCTCCGCTCACCTTCAATGATGCCCCACTTGGTCTTGCGGCCCAGCACCCGCTTGCCGTTCACCTGGTGCTCCTGGTCCGCCCCCACCACGGCGAAGGGGATCTTCTCCTGCGGCGCAGAGCAGCGGCTCGCCCCGGGGTGCTGCCGGCTCCCCCAGCCACAGCAGCAGCCCCAGCCCAGCACCCCGGCACTCACCCGAATCCTGTCGTTCAGCGCCCTGTCATCTGGGTCCTGGTCGAAGTCCTCCTGCGGGTACACGCTGATGGCGTGGGTCTTCAGGTCCCCCTGGATCTGCGGGACACGGGGCTTGAGCCGGGGCTGGGGGGGACATGGGCACCCTGGGAGCCCCTCGGGGACCTGCCCTCACCCGTTGCTTGAACTCGGCCCGTTCCTCCAGGGTGAGCGTGTCGGCTTTGGCGATCACCGGCACCACGTTGACGATCTTACTGAGCCGCCGCATGAACTCCAGGTCCAGTGGGCGCAGCCTGCCAGGGACCACCATCACCGTGAGGTGGGACCACCATCACCATGGGGTGACCCCACCACCATCACCATGAGGTGGCCCACCACCATCACCCCAGGGTGACCCCACCACCATCACCCTGGGGTGACCCCATCCCCATAACCGTGAGGTGACCCCACAACCACCACTTCAGGGTGACCCCACCACCATCACCCCAGGGTGACCCCACCACCACCACGGGGTTACCCACCACCATCACCCCGGGGTGACCCCACCACCATCACCATGAGGTGGCCCACCACCATCACCCCAGGGTGACCTCACCACCATCACTGTGGGGTGACCCCACCACCATCACCGTGGGGTGACTCCACAACCACCACCCCAGGGTGACCCGACCACCATCACCTTGGGGTGACCCAACCACCATCACCATGGGGTGACCCCACCACCATCACCATGAGGTGACCCCACCACCCTCACCATGGGGTGACTCCACCACCATCACCCCAGGGTGACCCCACCACCAAGCAGGGAGCACCCATGGGTGCTGGCGAGTGGGGACTCACCAGTGACCCGTGGGGGGGATGAAGTAGACGCATCCATGCACCCGGGTGTCCGGGATCTTCCTCTTGCGGGTGATGAGGATCTCCTCACGTAGGTATCTCTCGTACTGCTCGTTGATGTATTTGATGATGGGGTCCCAGCTGGGGACGAGGAGTTGGGAGACGGCATCTGAGCTCAAACCCCCACCCCAAATTGCCACCCACCAAGCTGGGATGCTGCACCCTGTGTCCTACCAGTTCTCATTGTTGATCTGGTCCCCAAACCCTGGTGTGTCCGTCACCGTCAGCTTCATCTTCACACCCTTCTCCTCGATGACTATGGGGCAGAGATGTGGGTCAGCGGGGACCAAGCAGTGGGGAGAAGCAGGGGACTGGGGGGGGTCTGAGGCCGCATCCGCGGCCTCAGACC
>VZTQ01008558.1:0-29293 GCA_013400755.1 Pelecanoides urinatrix | reverse complement strand
AGGTTTCTTAGGGCTTTATCCAGGTGAATCTTGAAAACCTCCAAGGCCAGCATTGTCACAGTTCTTCATCCACACAGGGAACTTAAGCTCCTCCTGTTAATTTCCCAGTCTGTACGCATTTGTGCACCTGCACTTCAGATGGGTCACCTTCTAACCTGCTTTATCCCTCACAAGGCCTCACTTACACCCATCACCTTGCCACATGTACCTTTGTCCTACCTTCCCTAATTTAACTGCAAGTTCTTATCAACATTTTTTGATATGAATAGTTTAAAGCCTTTATAACCAGTCTGGCAAGTCCTGTTGGCAAGAATGCTCATACCACACTTGTCAAATAGATCTTATGTCTCTCTAGAAGTCCTTATTCCTCAGAAATCCCTGTCATAAAAATCAAAGCATTGCTTGTAACAACAGCCACTTGTTATGTCTCAGGATGCATCCACTCCTGCCTGAGCCTTTCCCACCACCCATAGGACCAAGGAGAAAACCACCTTTGCCCTCACTGTTCTGTACTCACTCTTGATTGCTCCAGGTCTCCCTTGGCAGTATTACTGATGCACACATGGATGAGCAAAAAGTCTGATGGCCACATGAGCCTTGTCAGCCTCTATGCAACATCCTGGATCCAAGTCCCAGCAGACAACAAACTTCCTGTGGCAGCAGTTCTGGTTGGAAGATGGGTGCTTTCATCTGCTGCAGAATAGAATCTCAAAACACTATTGCCTGCTGCTTCCTCTTGGCGCTAATGTTTGGTTCAGGCCCAGCTGGCTCTGAAGTTTACTTTAATGGAGTCTGTTCCCTTTCCTTGGCTATTAGTGCAATGTACCAATTCTGTAAATTCAGATCTGAAGGCCAAGGACTCTTTCTCTTGCTGCCAGAGAACACGAGTTCCTATCCATGCCTATCTTAGGAGTGTCCGTCCACATTCATTCAAGTGTAGTTTTTCATTGCCCCTCCTTCTTTGCATTCTGTAGCTCAGCCTCTTGCCTCTGCAGTTTCCATGAAGGTCACACAAACCTCCTATTCATCCTCCCTGGTGCTACACAGTCTGATTGCTTCCCCTCGCAGGTGAGGCCACCATCACTCTGATTCCACCCTGTGTCCCAGATAAAGAAACAGACATGAGCCCTGGGAGGCAGCATCCTCCCTCTGACACTCTGTCTGACCCATGGCCTCCAATGTGCCAGGGTGCTTCCTCCAGCCAAGGCTGGACACTGACCCTAGTGAGGACACCACCATTGCTGTGCAGTCCCACCTTGTCTGGAGCAGAGTTTCTGGATCCCCTTTGCACCCACTGCCAAGCAAAGTGCCCCGCAAACAGCCAAAGTCCCTGTTAGCTCACCCTCCTTGCTGGGCACTGCTAAACAGGTGTCCCCACCACAGGGGACAGTAGAACGCTCCTTCATCAGCATTTGTTTAGCAAACAATCAAAGAGAATATGAACACAGAGGTATCAGTCTCCTGGGTTTTGTGTGTTTTGTGTGTAATACAACTAACTAGAGAATTTTCTTGATTGCCTTTTTTTATCTGTGCTTTATCTTAAATTCAGAAATAGTTGAGCATATTGTTATTTATAACTAAAACACCATAATCATAAAATTGTTAATGGTGACTAATTAGATAAAAAATATCAGGGGTGAACTGTGTGCTTCACAAAATCATAAGTACTGAATATTTTAAAGGACATAGAACAGAGATTTGAGGGTTTCAAGGGAGCTTTTTTCCTCCATCATTTTTATAGGATTATTTTAGCACAGTTTCAAATGATGACTAAAGTAAATCTTCCTGCCAGCATACAATTTTCTGGCAAATTAATTATTGTTCTTGTTAATCATAGGTGAGGCAGGTAGGAATGTCTATTTTTAATTTTCCTGGAATCTCAATTTTTATGACCCTGTTTTCCACTGTTTAGAATTTTGCCAAGATTCAAACATTTGGGATGAAATAGAATCATAGAATAGAATCATAGAATCACTAAGGTTGGAAAAGACCTCTAAGATCATCAGGTCCAACCGTCAACTCAACACCACCATGCCCCCTAAACCATGTCCCCTAAGTGCCTCATCTACACGTCTTTTAAATACTTCCAGGGATGGTGACTCCGCCACTTCCCTGGGCAGCCTGTTCCAAGGCCTGACCACAATAGCCCATGTATGCTGTCTTCTGCTAAATACTTAAGAAAGTTTCAGTTAAACTCCTCAAACACTTTTTTCAGAATGTGGTAGGGAGGAAAAAATAGTAGGTTGCCAACACACAAAAAAAAAAAAAAAAGAAAAAAAATTCTCTTGAACCTCCAACAATTTTTGATATCTTGAGAAGCATGAATGTTTTCCTTTTCCCAAGATGGTCACCTTGATATTCTTAACATGCTTTTTATTGCTCAGTTAATAACATCAAAGTATAAGAACTAGAAAAATCTCTCTATATATACAGACATTTTTTAGAATTCTACAGCTAAATTCTGAAATTGTCAACTGTATTAGACACCTGCTACTTTTTGATTGATCTGTGCATATACCTTTCTCTGAGAATGACTGAGCACTTGCTATCCTAGTAATTCAAGCAATGAGGAAAATTCTCCTTAAATCATTCATTCTGACTGGACCATTTAAGTGAGGATGTTTGGGCTGTTATTTAGTGTTCTTTCTGCTTCCCCTACTAATATCCAGAGACAAAAAAGAAGGATAATGAAAAAAATATCTTAAATAAATCCAAGGAGTAAGGAGAAAGTGAGATAGGTGTTACATCATTCAGCAATTTGACTGGAAGACTGAATTTTACATTCATTAAATTTTGTTTTCTACTGCATAGTTGGATTTTTTAATATTTTAACCGTGATACAGAAGAATGCCGAAATGTGTTTTAAATCATATATTTCCAGAAAGGTTGCTGAGAATACTTTGTTGCTTTAAACAAAAAAGCAAATTAAAAAGCAAACAAAAAAAGTCCCTGTTCAGTGTGTTTTAGGATGGGGTCTCCTATTTCCCTGGGAAGACCTAACATGAAATACAGAATTTATTTATTTATTTATTCACTTATATTTTCATTATTTAAATTGAAAGAATACATACTATATGTTTGATTTGGCATAAACATAGGGTTTATACACTGTACACACACAAATACTCGCAACTTCTTCACAAAAGGATGTGTAAAGCAGAAAACCTAAGTTGTCCTTTATTTAATGTTTCCAGCAACATTAAGACTTTTTTTAGATAAGTCAAGTTAAGTGATGTGTAGCTTCTACAGTCTTCAGCATAATCTGATCAATTAAGAACATTATTCAAGAAGAAATCTTAAACGAAAAAGTTTTTTTTTTCCTCTTCTATAGTAAGTAACATATGGACTCGTCTCCAGATGGTATCAAGCAAAGCACTTTTGGCGATTTTCTAAATTACATAATTCAAAACTACTATTTTGTGCAGAGTAGGAATTCTGTCCTTGACAGACCATAACTCATGAATTCTTTACTGTGAAGGAAAACAGAATACTGATAAAGAAAGCAATATTCAGTTTGCCTAGGTTATTTCAAAGGGAACATACAGTTTAATGAAGTTTGAAATGATTAGGTTTTGATAATAGTTATTATGGGACTCCAAGATTTATAAGGTTAAACAATATTCTCAACATTACAGTTTAGAAGGGTTAAAACTGAATGAGAATTCCTTTCTGAGATTACNGCCGAAGTGCAGGACCCAGCACTTGGCCTTGTTGAACCTCATGCAGTTGGCCTCGGCCCAACGATCCAGCCTGTCCAGGTCCCTCTGCAGAGCCTTCCTGCCCTCCAGCAGATCAACACTGATGATACAATGAAAGCACTATGGAATGCTAGATGCTACTCTAGTGCCTCAAACTTCTATGTCAGTCAAACCAGATTTTTTTTTTTCCTTTCTTTATCACACCATCATGAAAATACACTGCATCAACTACATGTTCTTAAGTGTAGAAATGTACAAAGGATTAACCGCTGCTGAAAAGAACAAGAAGTCTGAATATGAGCATGTTTAACTGCCTTTTTTTCAGAGCCCTGAGAGTACTCTTCATTCATATTGTGAAATTTAACAAGGGACAATAAATATTAAATTTTTGCCCAACAGACTGAAATAAGGTTTGTGCTTAAACTGCTGTGTTCTGTCTTTGAGCAGTAAAAGCTCGTGTCTTCCAGGTGAGATGTGACAGCAAAATTCACCATGTTCAATAAAGATCAAATTGGTATACTTTCAAGAGGCAAAGTTCCAGACTGAGGGGTCAAAGTTTGTTGTGAGCCAGTAATATAGATTAGGGTTAATGTTCTTTTGGCACCTTTGAGACCCTGCTTGGCTTCTACTGAAATCAATGGAAAAATCCCGATTGACATGATGCAGCCTTGAGTTCTCAGATTCTTGTTCCATTTTGTAAAGTAGGTAATAGCATTATAGAAAAGGTCAATCATATACATTTTACTCATGCAGTCAGTGACTTTGCAAGTGAATGTAATTATTTGCATAAAAGGATTTCTCAGATGAGTAATGCTGTAAAGATTAGATCCCACACTGTAAAATCTTTCATGATTCCTAAGGATAAAAGGATTTTACGAAATCCATATCAGGGTTTCCTTTTAAAAATGAATACATTTATAATTCCTAAATGTAAAAGATGTCTCTGCAACACCAACAACTGAGAGTTTGGTGTTACAATTAATCACAAGTGCCACTTCTTATTTACATTTTTGATAGGGAAAAGTTGAAAGATTTACCATCTTTGATTTTTAGTTCTAAAAAGCATTTTTTAATTAATGATTATTCATTTGTTATAAGTTGACTAGTGAAAGAGAGACCTAAATGCTGCAATACTGTATATTATTGTAGACAAACTTATAATATCAGATAAAAGTACTGAACATGTGTTTTTTAAAACCTTTTTTTTTTTCTAGTGCTGAGAAAATATTCATAGGCATTTTATAGAGCTAGGGCTCAGATTCCTGAATTTGAACACCACTGAGCTTGTGGTTTGTAATACAAGTTATTAAAATATTACTGTGCAAAACACGACACTGGAACAGGAATATCAAGAATAAGGATTTCATATTTGTCCTACTTTTGTCACAAACTCAAAACTCAGAACACAAATTTATAACTGTAATAAAGTATATGGGAAAATAAGCAGCTTTTAATGCTTTTTTCTGAAGTACCAAAGAATTAAGAATGTACAAAATGTTATGAAAAGAAACAAAGATATAAAAAAAGCTCTGGTTCCAATTCAATTTCTTAAACATCTTAAAAGTTCCTAAAAATTTTTAAACAATATAACCATTACTAGGAAATGCCACAGTGAAGATAGGAATGACATCACCTTCTTGGAGAAATTGTGGGGCCATTCTGGATTTTCAATGTCAATGGCATTCTTTGGATTTCTCCTCTGTAACCTAAGAAGAGAACTTCCTATGAATATTATGCTGGATAATTATATTCTATTTATTCTGCTATTTTTCTAGTATAACTTGGGGGTAGCATAAGGTAAAGAATGGAAACAAATAGCATACAAACTATCCTTTAGGATACTTTTAAAGATAACCTCAAATACTTTCCTTCTACCTTCACCTTTCTTTATAGTGACAAATATATGATAGCAGAGTCTGGAAAAAAAAAAACTGTTTCAGATCCTTTCAAAATTGAAGACAGCTAAAAATATCAGAATTATTCCTGTGATGCAAAGAGAAAGGCAAAGTGCAGCTGTGCGAGCAAATAATACTTTTTCCTTCAAAAATCATTTAAATGCATCAGCTATTTGAATCACTCTAAAGACATGATCCTCAAACAATGAAAAGAGGGAATTACTTTATTTTTATGGTCATAGTTTATTTGTTTTGTGGTTTTTTTTTTTCAATATTTCCATCATTATGCTTTTGTGTTATTTTGCACTATAACCTTTTTTAATTAATTGAAAAATTAATTATGTGTTAATCCAGGTTACAGTAAATAAAACCCATAACAGAGCAATTTTTTTTTTTTCTCCCCAGGAAACATGACTTATTGTCTCTAGGAATGGTTGACCTTTTTAAACAAGAGAATTTCAAGATAACTAAATTAACCCTTTCAAAGGGCTGAATAATTAAAATTTAAGCATATCCTGAACATCATTATCTACTTCATTCCAAAAGTGAAAAATGTAAAGTGTGTAGTATACTGTTGACTTAACCAAAATTAGATTAATGTTTTAAATTTAAGTAAAAAAATCAGTAAGTACCCACAAACACTTTAAATAATCTCATTTCTAAAACAAATATAAAATTATCATTTATCTCACTTTTCAGTCCAGAATAAGTGTTAACAACACAAATGTTGTTTCTTTACCTAGGCTTAGGATTTGAAAGAATAAGAAGTAGGAGAAAATTACAGATTATCATATGCAAATTTGAATTTTTATTTTAACTTGGGGGGATCACTGACATATGATGTCTTAGTTTTACCCTTTCCTTGTTTATTTCACATAAATCTTTGCAACACAAGATAATAAAAGCAAGCCAGACACAACATTGATCATAAAAAATTACACATTAACATTCACTATTTTCAGTTACTGTTTTCAAGTCATTGAAATGTGACAGTGAATATTCTATTAAGGTCATATATAAAAAAAAACCACAAACAAAGTAGTATGCCTATTTACCTACTGAAAGAACAAATCACATAAAACCAATGTAAAAAAAAAAAAAAAAATCCACATTTTATAGGAAGGCCATTAAGACTCACAGATGAATATGTTACTAAGGAAAAACAATGGCCTTTAAAAATAAAAGTAGAAAATAAATTCATGATGGAGTTCCATGATAATTTATGTTGGATATGTATGGTATCAGACCACCTATCAGTATAAACTTAACATGAATCATATTTAAACATAGAATCACATTCTGACTGAAGAAACCAAAGAAAATAATATCAGTGTTGTGTGGAAACACCATTCCTGATCTGGCATACAATTATATTGGTGCGGATTGATAGTAACTGATCTGGCATCTACCAGCCTGTGAAGATCCCTTTGAACATGTGATAACAAATCTGAATGATAAAGATGAATAAATACTTGTTCTGTGTATAACACAGACAAAGCATTTTTGGTCATGTTTTAAGAATGGATTTATTATCTCATGGAAATCCAACTTAAAAGTTTGAAAAGACAGTTAAATATGAGATGGTTAGAATGGCTTAATGAGGTATAGCCTATGAGACACACATATTAATGACAATATTGATGTTCCTTGCCACTCCAAATAAAAATACATTCGCTTAAATCTCTCTTATTGAAGAAAACTGAACTGTACACAAATTCAGATATGGAACCTTGCTGTATTTTGTTAAGTCACCATATCTCATTTTTATGACCAGACATGTCCTTATCTTTAGTTAAATCATTGGAACAGCAAAAAACAAAGAAAACGATGGTGTCAAATCCACCTTCAGAAGAATCTTCTTCCCCACTCCTTTTCATGCCAAAGTGCAAGAGAGACCTTTCAGACCTGAAGCATAATGTTAAGGTTTAACTTAGTTCTTTTCATAATTGCGGGAATGTTAGTCAGGATACTCTATGGTTTGTAGGTAAGACAGAGGCCTTCTGCACTCCTAAATTAGAAGCATACCAAACAAAAATCTGATAGTAACTTCTTGTGATTTAGTCAAACTGCAGAAGCTTTTTTGCACCCAGTGACCCCATAAAAAATAGGATTGCCATTGCTAATAACAGGCCACAGACCTCGTACTCACTGTCCCTTAAGCTGACTGTGCAAGGCCCTAGTCCTGGCCAACTGTTATCAATTTATGGCTGTGTGAGCTTGGTATCAGGTCTCTTGCTATAATGTGCAGTTTAAGAGTCAGATAATGGCAAAGACTTTGAAAAAATGACACAGGTCAAAAGCAGAGGCTCCAGAACTATAAACAGCTCAGTGACAGTCAAGTGCTGGTCATTGAAGAAGCTGAACACCAAGAGATGGGAAAAAACAGCTTTTGCTTTAAGGAAAAAAACAGCAGCTAAGTAAAGGAAAAAGGAAGGGAAATAAATAAAATAAATAAATAAAAAAAAAACAAGCGAAGGAACGGGACAGGGGACCTGCTGGCAAAGCAACCTCCATCTCACCCCACGAGGCATGGTGGCAAAGGCTGGGATTTGCCTAGGAACTCAGCTGTCTAATAAAAGGACAAGATCCTAAATTAAGGCGTGGGAAAAAAGACATACACTTTTGTTCTGGCTTCTGTCCTTGAAGGGGACTGTAGCCTGACCATGTCAATGACTAAGACCATCAAGGAGCATAGTGATCAGCGCTAGCTGTGTGGCATCGGCTGTGAACATTGTGTGTTCAAAGATAATGTAGGATGACTGTTAAGAACTGATGACTTTAAATATGCAATGATAAAAGCTAAGCATTGGCAATGTGTGTTGTTGATGAATACTAGCTAGTAAAGTAATGCTTTGAAGTCTGAAACGGGTTTGATTTATTACTTTTTAACATTCCTCTCACAACAATCTGTAATTCTCTGACATACATATACACACACTCAATCACAACAGTTATATATAAATTGATCATGTTTCTAATTAACTTCTATTTTATACAATTTGGGTCAACATCTAAGTAATAGTTTCATAGTTTTGGATATTATTTTACATTCAGGATCTTGTTATGTGTAAGAAAGGACTGTTGTGAATTGTCTTTGCAGTCTGTGATTTCTGTTATCATCCTGTGTCTCTACCCTTCCACACCCCATTTCAATCTGAGACCACAGAGACTTTACTCCACACTTGGTATTGCTATAAACTAGGGCTAAACCAAAACAAGTTTAGGATATATTCACTTCACTGTTAGGCAATTGCTATTATAGCCAAAAGAAGCTAAAATCATCTTAGGCCAAGACAAGACCATATTAATGCTTCTTTTTGGTAGGTTAAAGAAACGTGGCCTTTCATTAGTAATGGCAAAATTCAAATTTATTTACCAAAATCATACAGTTCAGTTTGATAGTTAATATCCTAACCTTTAATCAGACAGTGAATCTGAAATATCATCAGCATGGGAAACTTTTTAGAGCACTTTGTCAATGTTAGGTATACAGGTGGATGTGGAAATGGCTCTCTAAGATAAATATGTCTCAATTTCAATTTGCCATATATAATTTTCTTGTTAAAATGGAATATGCATAACATATTTCCAGACAAGATGATTGAGCTTTCCTATTTATCCACTTTCTGTTTTCTTTGCTTCAATACATAATCAAGTATGATGTGGTTATTTCTAGTAGAAGAGGGTTGTCCTAGTTTCAGCTGGGATAGGGTTAATTTTCTTCCTAGCAGCTGGTATAGTGCTGTGTTTTGGATTTAGTATGAGAAGAATGTTGATAACTCACTGATGTTTTAGTTTTTGTTAAGTAGTGTTTACGCTAGTCAAGGACTTTACAGCTTCCCATGCTCTGCCAGGTGCACAAGAAGGTGGGAGGGAGCATAGCCAGGACAGCTGACCCTAATTGACCAAAGGGGTATTCCATACCATAGGATGTCATGCTCAGTATATAAACAGGGGGGGGGGCAGGGGGAGACGATTGCTGCTTGGGGACTGGCTGGGCATCAGCTGGCAGGTGGTGAGCAATTGCATTGTGCATCACTCATTTTGTACATTCTATTACTATTATTCATTATTACTATTATTATTATTATTATTATCCCTTCCTTTTCTGTTCTATTAAACTGTCTTTATCTCAATCTACGAATTTTACTTTTTTTTTTTTTCTGATTCTCTCCCTCATCCCACTGAGCTGGGGGGAGTGAGCGAATGGCTGTGTGGTGTTTGGCTGCCTGCTGGGTTAAACCACAAGGGTGAATACTGAAGACCCTTCTACTTTTTCATGTTGCATCTTCAGTTTCTACATTGCACTTGTTGACAAAGTAGTTCTAAGTTTAAGAGTGTGCCCAGAGATACATTAGCCCTAGACAGAGGAGGGAGATATCTATCTTATGCTTAAATCCACATGAGTACCTAACCCGATTAAATCCGTTTAGAAGATTATCTTTCCACTGTTTTTCTGTATTTTGAAAAATGTGAAAGGAATATTTATTTTTACACATGGAAATTACAATGCATACATGAATTTAAAATAAACATATCAATCATCTTACTGTGGTAGAGGATATGGCAGGATCAAAAGAAAAGCTGCATGGAGTGGGTATACCCCTAGGTTGATTTTTTCCCCATATTAACCTTTTTCAAAGATTTTTTCCTCATCCTCATTCTCAAGTGTCCTTTTCTTAATTTTCTTCTCTGTATTAACATGATGTGAATTTTTCTTTATGGATAGCTTCAGTGATGGTTCCATAATTTCTATTTATATATATAAATATATATGCTGAAGTAATTTTCTCTGGCATTTACTTAAATGCTCTAAACACATTGTAATTTGCTTTTGTGTCATCCTCTCAATCATTAACTTTTTAAATTATGCAATGTGGGTGTTTTAACCTTAGCTCATCAATCTTTCCTTCTAGTATCTTAATAATTTTTGTTGGTTAGAAGTCTGAATTTTACTTTTCTGTAACATGGGGTGGGATTCCAGACTGCACAAATCTATATTTAATGATGGAATACAGCTCCAGATTGTAGACAACTAAATTTAGGTATTTACAATCTGGAGCTAAATCCTATTTCAGTCTTGGGTGAGTATGCTGAAGACCAAAATATGATCATGCGTGATTTCTGAGGTTGTGTTTAGCTTCTAAGACTTGCTCTCTTTTCAGGGAAGGGAGTAGGAAGGAATAAATCTAGTTTCTTGAACTATACCCTTCTCACACCAAAACCAGCAGATCCTTAAGATATGTTTACAATTTATTAATGCCAAGTATCAATGTACCAAAGAGCTAGAGCTAATAACAGAAACCAATTAGTTGAGTTCTGCATGAATTAATTTACTTGGTTTACCTTGTTATTTTGAGTAACATGCAATGACACTGCACATAAATTCACACAGTATTTCTGTCTTCTTTTTTGTGGTGCCTATGGTACCTACGTTAGGAGTATGTTCACATACTCCTCCCCCTCACAGTCTGGGGAGGAATTTCCTGTGTAAAATCAGTTCTGATCCATAGACCTGCCTATCTGCCCTCCTTCGGGGGGTTTAGCCAGTGGGTTTAATGGAACAGACCTTCAGCACACATTCAGGTAGCCTCATGTCAAGCATGAAGTGGTACAATCACAGCCATTTCCATTAAAAAGCCTAAATGGGGGAAATGGATTATCCTATTGATTGGACCTTTTACCTTGAAAGTAGGGATTTCAGTGATTTCTTTATCCAAAACAACATTTTCACTTCTAGTACCATATCTGGCCTTAAAATATTCTGGGTGAAGTCCTTTTTCTCCACTTTTACTGCTGAGTAGCCAGAAGACTGGCTGCAGCTAAGAATCCCTGAGTGGCAGGTGCAGAAGTAGAACAAGTAAAAATCAGCACCACCCTCCTATCTAGTAGCTCCATCAGCTGGGAGAAGACAGAGTAAGGTTCTTTTCCCTAGTTTATCCCAATTTTGCTTTTGTTTTTAAAGTAACATATATAAGTACAGCTATGAACAGGACTCAGACCCTTTCATCTTCTTACCAAGTGACCTAACCAATTAGAGTATGTCCTACTATTATGCACTTTACCTAAATATCTTTTACTAGATACTTTTACCAGAGACAGTATTTTTGGACAAATGAACTCTTTTGCAAGCCTCTATGAGAGTCCTTATGAATAAGTATATTATTCTTAGTAAATATAGTTATATTTAATAATACATTCCTACTAAATATAATGATAATTATTGTTATTGCTATTATTGTTACGGCTCAAATTTCCCCCATACTTTTTCCACCACATAATACACTAAATCTATTGTCTCCCTCTATTATCCACTAAATCTATTAAACGGCCACCATCATGAAAATATACAAAGGCCAGAGAAGGGGAAAAGTCCACTACTGTACTGACCATTTTAGGAGGGCCTCTGAAAAGAAAGTAAGTAAACTCAGGCAAATGGAATAATCTTTAAGTCAATGACTATATGCACAGTTTGTAGAAGTAAGAAAAATCCATAATTTTTTGCAGACTCAGGGTCTCTGCTTCAGGAAATCTGACTGAAACCTATTAGAATTCTAAATAGTATCGTATTCTTCACTGTAGATGGGGGAGAGAAAATCTGGTGCATTCTAGATCAGCCAGGTATTGACAAGGATTTTTTTCAAACCAGTCTTCTTATGAGCCTTAATGAAATTATAACAACAAAAAACTGAAGTCCTACAGAAGGGAAAATATTCACTCAGTAGTAAGCATAAGTTAATAATAAAGTGAAACTCTTCCTTAGGAACGCATAGATATGATGATTTTTTTTTTTTTCGTATAGGACATATTTCATTTAGAAAATGGTGTTTCTTCTATTTTTAAATGATGTGGAAACATATCACTACCATCACTTTCATGACTCCTTTTATGACTAAAATACTATGAATGCAATGTTATTATTTCTATAAAAATATTTAGAAGTATATTTTAACTGTTGATGATGGAAAAATGAAATAGTTTATGGATATTTCACTTTAAATAAATAATTAAGATTTAACTTCTTGGCAGACTATAAGACTGAACCAAATTCTGACATCTCAGAATTTGCCACAGGAAGACAATTCTGAACTGCAGATCAGCCCGAATGTAATACCTCTTATTTTCTCTTTCAGACAGCTAAATGTACCAGAAGCTTTTCATGACATTTCATACTGATTGAATAAATTAGCAAAGTAAATTTCCAATAGTAATTAAATTTTTGATAAAGTGAACCTATATCTTGTTCCTACTGATTATATTTCTCATTGTCAGTAAATTCTATACAAGATTAACTTCTGAAATTTAAGTTTCTAAGGTTTTAAGAATTTAAACTTGAGAATAATAAAATAAAACAAAATTATATTCATTCTAAGATTCAAATGCTATACCCTGTACTTAATTGGACTGGTTTTATTATTGGTATTGCAAGATTTTCAGTGGTCAATTAGATCTTGTCTTACACAGACTCTGGTTTTTAAGAGACTAATGTAATGATAAATTCAAAATTTGCTTAAGATCTGCTCCTAAATATAAGCCCCATAGATGCAAAGTTTCTTACATTTTGTGTGATGACAAAAGCAAAACCAAACTTGGATATGTACTGGAGATGTGTCTTCTTAGCTATTGCTGAAATGTGATGGGATGAATCACACAAGTGGAGCACTGCAAGCAATGGCTATAAACTGTTCAGAAGGGGCATACAAGGAAGGAGGGGCAGGTGGTGTTCCTTCTACATAAAAAAATGGATTGACGTCACAAAGCTGTCTTTGAAAAACAATGATGAAGAGGTGTCCTGGTTTCGGCTGGGATAGAGTTAAATTTCTTCCTAGTGCTGTGTTTCGGATTAGTATGAGAAGAATGTTAATAACACACTGATGTTTTTAGTTGTTACCAAGTACCCTCCTAGTCAAGGACTTTTTCAGATTCCCATGCTCTGCCAGGTGCACAAGTAGCTGGGAAGGAGCATAGCCAGGACAGCTAGCCCAACTGGCCAACGATACCATATGATGTCATGCTCAGTATTTAAATAAAAGGTGTCATCCAGGAAGTAGCGATCACTGTTTGGGCATTGCTCAGCAGATGGTGAGCGATTGCATTATGCATCACTCATTTTGTATATTCTGTCTTTATTGTTGTTGTTGTTGTTATCATTATTATTATCATCATCATCATCGTTTTCCCTTCCTTTTGTGTTATCTCAATCCACAAATTTTACTTTTTTTTCCCTGATTCTCTCCCCCATCCCACTACAGGGATGAGGGGAGTGAGCGAGCGGCTGTGTGGTGTTTGGTTGCCTGCCGGGTTAAACCACAACAGGCTGAGAGCTTATGGGTAAAAGTTAGGGGCCAAGCCAACAAAGGAAACCTCATGGCTGGTGTTTACTACAGTCTGTGCGACCAAGAGGAGTCTGTAGATGAAGAGTTATTACTTCACTCCTTGAGTGCATCGAGGATAACTTCTTAATCCAGCCCAACCAGAGGAGAAGTATTACTGGACCTGTTGCTTACCAACACAGATGAACTATGTAAAGAGGTCAAGACTGGTGGCAGCCTGAGCTGCAGTGATCATGCCCTGGTAGAATTCCTAATCTTGAGGGATATAGTCTAGGTGGAGAGTAAAGTCAGGACCCTGAATTTTAGGAAAGCAAACTGTTGGTTGTTTAAGATATTGGTGGATGGGATCCTCTGGGAAATTGCCCGCAGGGACAAAGGGGTTGAACAGAGCTGGCAGCTCTTTAAGGACATTTTTCTTAGGCACAAGAATTCTCAATTCCGACATATAAGAAATCAGGCAAGGAAGGCAGGAGATCAGTATGGCTGAGTAAGGTCCTCCTGGTCAGACTACAGTGTAACAAGGAAATGCACAGGCAGTGGAACCAGGGACATGTACCCTGGGAAGAATGTGTAGGGATGGGATCAGGAAAGGTAAGGCACAGCTGGAGCTGAATGTGGCAAGCAATGTGTTGATAAGAAGGGCTCTACATGTACATTGGCCAGAAAAGGAATAGTAAAGAAAATGTACCTTCCAATAAATAAAACATGTGAACTAGTGACAAGTGACATGGAGAAGGCTGAGGTACTCAACAATTTTTTTTTTGCCTGAGTTTTCAATGGTAGCCTCTCTTCCCACATCTCTCAGGACCCTGAACCTCAAGGAAAGTACTGGGGGAACAAAGTCCCTCCAGACATAGGAGAACATCAGGTTTGAGACTACGTGAGGAATGTGAACATACATGAATCCATGGGACCCAATGAGATGCATCTGAGGGTCTTGAGGTAACTGGCTGATGTAGTTGCCAAGCAACTCTCCATGATATTTCAAAACTCATGGCAGTCAGGCGAAATCCCCAATGATTGGAGAAAAAGGGAATATCACACCCATTTTTAAAAAGGGTAATAAGGAGGACCCTGGGAACTACCGACCAGTCAGCCTCACCTCTGTGATTGGTGAGATCATGGAACAAATCCTCCATGGAAGGAGGTGGGGCGGGCAGGAGCAGGCCCAAGCGCAGCTCCGTCCCCGGTTCATTCCCGGGTGGAAACACNATTGGAGAGATATGGATTTGATGGGTGGACTGTTAGATGGATAAGGAACTGGCTGTATGGCTACAGTTGAAGAGTGATAGTCAATATCCAAAGGGATGTCAGTAACAAATGGTGTCCCTCAGGGGTCTGTATTGGTACTGGTACTATCCAATATCTTTATTAATGACATAGTGGGATTGAGTGCACTCTCAGCAAGTTTGCAGATGACACCAAGCTGAGTGGTGCAGTTGTTCACTAAAGGAAAGGGATGCCATCCAGAGGGACCTTGGCAGGATTGACGAGTGGGCCCATGCGAACCTCATGAAGTTCAATAAGGTCAAGTGCAAGGTCCTCCACCTGGGTCAGGGCAATCATCAGTATGAAGACAGACGGGGCAATGAATGGACTGAGAACAGCCCCGCAGAGAAGGACTTGGGGATATTTCTGGATGAAAAATTTGACTTCAGCTGGCAATATGTGCTTGCAACCCAGAAAGACAACCATATACTGGGCTGCATCAAAAGCAGTGTGGCCAGCAGGTTGAAGGAGGTGATTCTGCCCCTCTACTCTGCTCTCATGAGAATCCATCTGGAGTACTGCATCCAGTTCAGGGCCCCCAGTACAAGAGAGACATGGACCTGTTATAGCAGATCCAGAGGATGTCCACAAAAATGGTCAGAGGGCTGGAAAACCTCTTTTATGGAGAAAGGTTGAGAGAGTTGGGGCTCCAGGGAGACCTTATTGCAGCCTTTCAGTACTCAAAGGGGGCTATAAGAGAGGTGGAGAGAGACTTTTTATCAGAGCCTGTAATGACAAGAAAAGGGGCAATGGTTTTAAAGTGAAAGAGGGTAGATTTAGATTGGATATAAGTAAGAAATTTTTTACATTGACAGTGGTGAGGCACTGGAACAAGTTTCCCGGGGAAGCTATATATACCTCATCACTGGACATGTTCAAGGTCAGGTTGGATGGGGCTTTGAGCAACCTGATACAGTGGAAGATGTCCCTGCCCACAGTCAGGGTGAGGAGTGGACTAGATGATCTTTGAAGGTCCCTTCCAACCCAAACCATTCTATGATTCTATGATTTTCCAGCTCACTTCCAATGTTGCTAAGTTCCCTAAATATAAGCAGTCATGGTTTTTGCATTTTGGGTGTGTTTGTTTTGAACTTTTTAACATAAATCATCGCAAAATATAAAGGCAATGGTCATAATATATTGAAGGGAAATTATTATGCATGCAAAAAGTTTCACTGCACTGTGAAACTAGTTGTGCCCTAGATAAAATGAGTTAAATCCTGTTTGAGATATTGATGCTGAGTAATAGCTACAGTGCAAAGGTCAGGGCTACTATGAATTTTTGCTTTCTCTGCAACTATTTTGTTAAACCCATGAAAATAAGCTGATGAGCTCTGCTGTTGTTTGGATTTTTTCATGCATATATTCAATAGTCTTTTTTTTAATTTAAGGCAACAGCTGTTTCTTAATTTGGTTTCTTTTTATTATTGTTGTTATTATAATTAATTATTTATATTTGAATATCATCCTCATCTCTAATGATTTAAAATCTTGTGCTAGCTTACATCTCAGTCAATTTCAGAAATTAGAAGGAGCTAAATCCTTTAATTTGTCCTGCTAAAATAGTGCAATGAGGCAGATATTGCTTGTTAGCACCGCGACTTTTTTTTTGCAGTTCTGTGAGATATATTATTTTGTTAAACAACAGTTGATTGAATTAAAGAAATACTCTTAGAAGCAGTGTTTGCTACCAAGGAAAATCCTTAACCAGGAAACATCTGCATCGCAGTTTCTGCATGATTTCTACATAGGTAAATGAACAATATGTCTCCAACATACACAAAAGCCACAACATGAGGTATTGGTTATTCCAAGAAAGTGTAGGGGCCAAATCCCACACACCCACCTTAAAAGAGTAAATTTTAGGGATTCTATATTTTTGCAAATGCTTTAGATGCAATGGTTTCTTACACAATTTGTCTCTTCAAAAAACCACAATCTATAAAGAGCTTCTCATCTCTTTCTAAAGTTTGCTGTGAGGATGCTTATTGGATTAGCCCCATCTCTAAGTTTAATTAGAGGGATCCTGGTCTAGGCAAGGTATGAGCAAAGAACAATTTAGGTCTATCCATTTCGGGAGTCTCTTGAACATCCTCAACTGTAAGTTTGATTTTGTTCCCTAAATATAGATGTCTAGCCTTTTAAAAGTCATAAGGTATCCATCTGGTTTCCAGCTGCCAGGCCAGAAAGGCACAGTTCTCTTGGTTGTCTTCTGACATATCTCCTTCCCTTGTGCAGAGGTATCAGATTCTACAAGATGTCTCAAATGGCAGTGAAGTTAAAGCAACTGAATAAACCCCAAAGGTCTGAGAAACACTAAACTTCAGTTAAAATTCTCCAAAACTGAGTAGCAGCTGGTGGTAGACTTGTAGAATTGTATATTTTTATTTAGCCATTTGTAAGTTAGCATCGTCCTTCTCTGACAGGGAATTACTGAAAGCACACAAAAGACAAGGCTTTGATTTGTCTTCTGATTTGTCTTCTGCTGCCTGGTTCCAGATTCACCCAGAATGGCCACTAGAGCAAAAGTAATGGATTTGCACCTGTAATGCTTGGCCAGAAGTCAAGTGGCAGCTTAGACCTTTCTAATAGCTCTAGGAGGCTTTAGAGTAGTTAGTGAAACTTATGGAGGTTTTAACATTTAACCTCTAGCAAGTCTCTACTACGAATATGCAAACTACAGTGTTTCTTAAGCTTATAACTAAGTCAAACAAGGACAGATTTTCACAGGAATGGCAAAAAAGAAATCCATTATGCAAAAGTCAGTTCTCTGCCAAATTTCAAGTCCCTATCTTATGGCTTGGTGCTATAACAGCATTCCAAAGAACAGATTGCCATAATTCCTATTAGCATTTAAAAAAAAAAAAAAAAAAAAGGCCTTTTGCTTAGGTTCATGCAGTAACTGAAGCATTTTTTGCTAGAATTTAAAAATATCCCCAGCATCGTCAAAATTTCAGCTTGAGATAACTCTTAATTTAATTGGTTAAGGTCTGAATAAATCATAAGCATCTGAAATCTAATCCTAAAATCAAAGTTTCAGGGAACTCTGAAAACAATGGTTAATTGACCTGTCTGTAACAGAACAGAAAACAAAAGGCAAGCCAGAGCAGCATGTTTCCTTCAAGGCAAGCACCTTTGAATTGATAAACTGTGCATAAATTCCACATTAGACTCAGCATAGAATCAGAAGCAGAGTTGTATTTATGTCAATTAAGTCAATGGAATAACTACTAGACTAAAGTTATTAGGATTTGGCCTGAAAGCTAAAATAGCAGAGAAACCTTTAAGTGAACAAAATTCAATCTATCAGCATAATTTTTAATACCAAAAAGAAATTTTCAGCTGTCTTATCAGTGAACTTTACATATTTTGTTCATTCCCACTTTTTTTTTTTCTTACTGAGTTTATTTTTCCTCAATTTCAAGTTAATTTTCTGATTTGTACACTACTTTTTGACATTACAATGATAATTTGCAGATGAAAGAAATCAGAGAAAGGCTTTCTGTTGGCTTGAGGGATAACTAGAACCCGGTCATGTACCAGGTCAAGACATGTTTCATCATTCATTCAGAGTGATGGTTCCTGAAGCATATCTCTGTAACATTTTTACTGGTAAACATTTCCTGCATATGATGATTGATAAAAATAGGTCCCAAACTCACAGACATTATTTAACTGCACAAAAGTTTTCATCTCTTTGATTTGAACTGCAGCTATTTTTATTATTAATATTATTTTGTGGAAAAGGTCCCCCTTCCTTCTCATCTATATATGTCTTATATTTTCAGTGGGGGATGAATGTTAAAGCATTATGAGATAAAAAGTTATGGCTTGTTCCAGTTCAGGTCTGAGCCTTAAAACTTTGCCAGAAATGGTACAAACTTAAAGCTGACTGGTTGGCAGACGAGTGTACCGAAAGATGAAATGATCTTGGCAAACTAGGATTGTAAATCACTTCCGCATCCACTTATTTTAACAATAAATGGCTACTGTTTTCTCAGAAACACTGAAAGGAATACGAATTATTTCATGTCACTGAAACAAAGATTTTAAAATAGCTCTATTTATTTTTGAATTGTCTGATTGCACAACTCATTACCTGATGTTAATTTTTCTGGAACATGTAGATAGCTACCAGAAGGCATGAAAAACCAACTAATCTGGACTAGGGTTTGGAGCCAGGCTTGAAGAATTTTAGGTTGTTAAAATATATTGAGTGTAATAGTGGTCAGTGGAAGAAGGAGGGAAAGGGAATTGAAAGTATAGCTATGGCTACTTTTTTGCTGGTACAACTGGGATAAAGACATTCCCACTTCATTGCATCATACAGCATGTTGTTTTGTGTGCTGATGGTGATCCCAGCTCTTTCATTTCTGAGCAAAAATACTGATATTTGCTGTCTGCAGTCATCCTGGGTTTAGGTACTATGTCCTAGGGTGATTGTTTTGGTTTTGGGGATCTGTGTGTGTGTGTGTTTTGTCCCATTTTAGCTATAGCTTTATCTTGTTTCTTTTCATAAATGTTTGTATTTGGCTATAGCTGAGCCATAATCAATCAAAGGTGTGACAGACTGATGTAAATATTAGTTGACTTCAGCATTACTGTGGAGTTGATCAATGATATTTGGTGTAACTTCAGCCACCTGCTTTGCACATTCTGTTCCTCGCAGTCTTCTGGCAGTCATTCTTTGTGAGCAGGATCCAAACACTACATTTCATTAAACTGAGGTAAAAGGTGTGTGTGTGTGGGTGTTTATTTGTTTGTTTGTTTGTTGTGGTTTTGGGTTTTTTTTTGTTAAGCATTTCCAGAAAACAGCAATGTGTATCAGAGACAGAATAGTAAAAAAGAACATCCAACTCTCGAGAAGCTGTTGAAGGAGAAAATTCTGCAAGAAATTTAACTCGCAGTCCTCTAGTATGCATGAAAAAAAGTTGAGACAGCCACTCACACCAAAATCATCAAAACATCTATGAGAAAGTTATGTATTTATTTATTCAGTCAGTCAGTGAGTTTGTCTACACTATTTATAAACTTTAAAAGAGTCCTGGCAAAGTGAAATTCAGTTTGTCATTGTGGAGAAAAAAAACCCAAAACCAAAAACCCAACAAAAACCCTAAACATCTATTCACTTCATTCCAAGCTAACCTCAAAATGTGTTTTTTTCTGACATACTGATCCTATTTTCTGAAAAGAAACTAGAGCTGAGTTGAATGAACCAATATTCCTGAGTCCTGTTAATGGAAGTTAATGGAATTTGCCAATCTGACTGAGAAAAGAGGCAGATGCTGATAACAGTTATGGATTTTTTTTTTAATCAAAGCATTGAAGAAAAAGACGTTGAAAGCTAGTTTACAGCTTTCTCGGTCAACAAGATCAACATGAAGGAGGGATCACTTGAAGGGCTCACTTAATCTGGAAAGGTAATATCAGTGGCAAAGTGAAAACTCACAAAAGTATTATGCTTACCTAAGAGTTTAGATCAATCATATGGCACACAATGGTAGGTAGAACCACTACTTTTTGGCACCTGATGTCAAACATACCATCATGACAATGTTCCACTGCTATTAAAGTGCATATCCAAGAGCAAGAACAGGATTTCCGTGAGTTTGTCCTATTTTGCTATAATGTTCTGGAACATTATTTGGTATAAAACATTAGTTGGCCAATACAAACACCTGCTGCGGGACACATTTCCCAGTTTTATGGCAGTCTGAAACAATTTTTCATGTCTTTAGTATTCTTCAATTCTCAAGGAAAATACCCTGCAACTCTTCAGAAAGTTAGGTTGTGGTTTCCCCATAATAAGCCTATAGTTTTCAGTTTTCACAGTCTAGAATAAGAAAATTGTAACAAAGGCTTCCAAAGTTTTAGTAACTAAATTACAGAACAAAGATAAGAAAGACTCATCAGGCTTACAGGGACCAGAAAGATGAGAAGAATTTATTTAATTGTGAATAGATAGACATTTGAAATTTCACAGATGACATGTATGTCATAGATAATCTGGACGATGGGATTAAAAGCACCTTCACCAGTTTCACTGTTGAAACTAAACTGTGTGGTACAGTGGGCATGTCAGAAGAGAAAGCCATCTTACAGTGAGACCTGGACAGGTTGGAAGAGTGGGCAAGCAAGAACAGTGTGAAGTTTAACAAAGACAAGTGCAAGGTTTGACAACTGGGATGACAACCAAAAAGCCCAGTACAGGCTAGGATCTGTGTGGTTGGAGAGCAGCCTTGCTGAAAGGGACCTGGGAGTGCTGGTGGACAACAAGCTGAACACAAGTCAGCAGTACACTGCTGCAGCAACGAAGGCAAATTTTGGGCTGCATCCATTACTAACAGAGATAAAGACATGACCAACTCACTCTACTCAGCGCTTGTCAGGCCACACCTGGAGTACTGTGTCCAGTTCTGGTCCCCACAATTCAACCAAGATGCAGACAGCCTTGAGAGGGTCCAAAGGAAGGCCACAAGGATGATCAAAAGGCTGGAGAACCTACCCTATGAGAAAAAAATGGAGGAGTTAAGTCTTTTGACCCTGTAGAAGAGAAGGGTCAGGGAGATCTCATCACAGTTTTCCAGTACTTAAAGGGTGGGTACAGAGAGGACAGAGGTTCTCTCTTCCCAAGGAGCCACATGAAGAGGATAAGAGGCAATGGGTACAAGTTTCATAAGGAGAGGTTTCATCTCGACATAAGAAATTTTTCACAGTGAGAACAATCACTGGAACAACCTTCCCTGGGACATGGTAGAGTCCCCATCACCGGACGTTTTAAAGAAGTAATTGGACAGGGTGCTAGATAATCTCATCTAGGTTCCTTTTCCAACAAAACGTTGGACCAGGTGATCTTTCAAGGTCCCTTACAAACTGGGCTGTTGCATGATTCTGTGTAGTTTATAATACTGTTTTGGAGAATAAAATTTACTGAAAGGGTATGAAATATCTTATTGTGTTCTCCTAAAGCAAATTTCAGTCTAGTAGTGTTTGGAGAATTTATTCTCCATTTTCATTTTTCAAACCCTTATTGCCACTATTCTATTGTGCAAATTTTCATATGATATGACCTATGCTAACCCTTCCAAAGCTGAAGAGCAATAAGACTCAGTGACTGATGAAGGCTAACTTTTGGGAGCCCTCTTTCTACTGCTTTAAAATTACAAAAGTTCATATAAGAATATTTTACCTGTACTTGACTTTGTAGTATCTCTACACGATAAGTGGTATTAAAGTCTTTCCTTTTTTTTCCTCTTTTTTTTTTTTTTCTTTTTTTTTTTTTTTCATTTTCTTTCTATGATATCACAGTCCCCAAGTTTTAGCTTCCAAAAGTTGGCAGCTTTACTCACAAGAATTTGACAGTCATGTAAGACAGCATATTTGTGTTTCACGCTGCTTACCAATGGCTGAGAAACCTCATCTGTTTTTAACTGATAGTAAACTATGGACATCTTTTAAAAACAGGAAGATAGTGGAGATACCTGGACGTAAAACTTAATGGGAACTCTTTGTATCAATGAAGGGAAAAGAATGTGTCAAAATGTTTTTCAGGAGATAGACTTATAGAAGGCATAAGTACAGGACCTTACAAGGGTAAGAAATTGTGAGGGCTGGTAGGAAGCAAATATCGAGGTAGAGAAAGATGAGGAAGGCAGAAGAAAAAATAAATCAATGTACATTGATTTATATCAGACCAGACTCCAGGAAGGAGTTCTCCTTATTACTTTGACTTTATATGAATTCCTAGGGAGATGAACTGAGAAAACCAAGAAACTGAAATTCCTCACTGTTGCTTTGTGGAGCAGAGATAATATGATGGAAATTTCTTTGTACCATAGATCAGTCCTATGAGATTCCTGATGACTCCAACTTGCAATGTTTTTCATATACATTTAACTTCTGCATTCTGTTAGTATAAATTACTGCTCACCACTTTTTATTCTACCTTTTGGCTTAACAGTTAAAACTGTTGAATAAGATGTGCAAAAACTAGGCTGCAAATTAAAGGAATAAATCCCAGTGATCTATACTTTGATATCAATGGAAAGTACAGATATTCAGCACCTTTAGAATTCATCCCTGAGGTCTGGTTGTCAGTGAGAGATGAGAGAAAGAAAAAATTTTAAAAAGCTATGTTAATCAGACTTTCCAGGCAGGTCAGAATGATCTAGATATTTTTAAAAATGTGGAAAGTTGATATGTTCCTAGGTAACCTGGTCTTTTTACAATATTGACAGAAGTGTGCACCGTAGCAGATGATGGTGTTTTCTTACAATATGATTGTGTTTCTTTGTATTCCCTAAATGTTTGATAGTTAGAGAAAATAATGACAGTGCCTGCAAGGCGCTGTGTCTAGACTTCAAAAAAAGAAGCCATTAGGAAAAAAATAACAAAAATGTAGTGAATTTGTGTCTTGACACATTTTGTTGGAGTCTGGAGGCAAATTATGTCTATAACTTTCTGAACACAAGTGATCTGTGATCTGTGAGGCAGAAAAATAAACTAGAGGCATATGAAGCCATGTCATAAGTTATTGTCAATGACAGGTAACAGAACATTTAGGAATGCAAAACAATGGCAGGACATACAATATATTTGTACATTATGTTTTTAGTTTCTTTTTCAGTTACAGGTGAAGAAAAAAAAATTATATTACATTACATTACATTACATTACATTACATTACATTACATTACATTACATTACATTACATTATATTATATCATATCATATCATATTTTTTATTATTTTTTATTATTTTGTTTTATTTTATCTCTAAATGGAGTTATTTGTTGAAAACAAAATGTGTAAACCAATGAGTCTTAATCTCAGAAAGATAACATGTGGCCTGCAACATGCAAAGTCACCACAGTACTTTTCAGTAGTCCACCAGTTGTAAATTTTCAAGAAAATGAAGAAACAGTGGATTGGATATTTTGGGTCATATCTTACAAAAATAAGTGAAACAAAATTTCAGGTATGCAAAATTTCAGGTATAGATCACTTACTGAGAAAAAGAATATTTTTGGATGCAAAGTAAAGATAATCAGGAATTTTCTGTTAGAATGTTTTGCCAATGGACAGCATTTCTTTTAAAAAAGCAAATTTTTATTGTCTGTGGGGGAAAATAAAAATAAAAAAATATTTTGAATTCTGAAATATTTTGCATGCCGGAAAACCTATTTTTCTGATCAGCCTAGGCTGAATGCTACCAAAAGTGTGTTCCTTGTTATCCAAAATAAAAGCAAACAAATCTATTTAAGCAATATGGTTGGAAGATGCAGAAATTCGAAGAAATTAAAGACAAATATATATTTTCAAGCACTTACAAGCTACATATAAAAATACAGTACTATGTGCAATGTACAGTACTATATAGTATTGCATATTGAAGTGCATTAGAAGTGTGCTGTCTAATGGCAGACTCAATTTTTTTGTATGCATATTTTGTTCTTAACAAGAAACTAAGTAGTATATTCTGGGAAGAGAAAACAAATCATAGAATCCTTACCAAGAAATACTTTTCAACCTACCTGGAAATATTTAACCAAATAAAACTCACTTAGAAATTGGAATATGTTTGGCAAATCAAGAAATCAGAATGAAGGAAGTGTGACAGACTTAAATCCAAAGTAATAAATTACACTTAAGAAGAGCTAAAAACCCAGGGAGTGAACATGGAATGTAGAAGCCAGTAAGAAAAATACTACAGAGGAAGAGCTGAACTTATGCCCAATGTCACCGGATATTAAAAACTAAAGGTGGTTAGAAATCTTATAGAAATTCAAGAAAGATCAATTTACTTAATAACATCTCCAGAGAAAGAAAGATTATTCCTGAGCATCTTCAGTCTGTAAAGCCCACTAAAATGTATTTCAGATAGGCATATCTGATAAAACACCATGCTCTGCCTTGGAACATTTTAAGAAGCAGCATATGTTTGTTACACTTACTAGAAGTCACCAAATAATTAAAACCTATTAGAAAAAAATTTGTGTGTTCTAATCTGAATAAAAGAATCTATTAAGGGAAATAACATTAGAGATTCTTCTAGCAAAGAAGCTAAAAGATATTACTCGCTTTGTGGGACAAAATACTGTTTGAGCATTACACCTAAACCTGTCCACTGTTTTCTATGCCTAAAACATAATGGCTTCATCAAAAGGTGGTATAAATTTTTTCCTGAACCACCACAGAGTTCTATGCATGTTCTAGATGGAATGTCTAGCAAACTATTTTCCTAAAAACAAAGATCAATTGAGCTCTGCCATTGTTTCATAAATTTTAGTAGATGCAGTATATACACTGGGATGTATAGAGTGAGTGAGCTTTGCAAAATTACCTCTGAATGGCAAAGAAGTAGTGCTTGAATCTTAATATAGGGTAAAATTTTCTGTAACATTTCTGTTTGAAGCTAGATGTTCAGTTTCATATCTTATTGTATCATGTGAGCTGCTTATCTTGGCGGCAGGGTGAAAGGGAAAATAAGCTGACAACTGTCAGATTGTGAACAGTTATGACTAAAAAAATGTTTTGCAACTCTGCATTTTGTCAGTGGACTTCTCTCTTTAAAATGTACAAGAACTGTTAGAGTAATTAGATTAAATTTACATGATTCTTTCTTATGAGAGGTTGTTATTAATTTTAAAAGCTATGGCAGAAACTGAATGAATAGCTATCAAGGCACAAAGTAGTTGCGCGTTGAATTGGAAATCAAGAGATCTATGTGTTATTCCTGGTTCTGTCTCTTGTTCCCAAGGCACTTCACATCTCTATACCTCATTTTCTGTAAAATGGGAATAATTATATTGTAGCCTTTTTGTAAACTGCTTTGTGGACTGGTCTGCATGTGAAAAGTGTTGTATAAGTGGTATTATTCTAACTTCTATTATTAATGTTACCTACACTGCAGCTGTTGTAGTTATGATATTTATACTTTTCCTACTGACTAATTAAATGCTTTTCCTCTTCATTTGTATTTTTAAAAGGCAACTTTACTGATTGCTTTACCATAATTGTTTATACCGTGTAGACCAATTTATCTGATCCTTGTTTTGTGGTGTATATACACATATACACGCACATGCAGGTATATATGTTTATATTTATGCATATACACATATGTATACACACAAATATATTATGAATACTTGCATGAAAGCCATGTACCATCTTTTGAGGATAATGTGTAGGAGGACTACTTTTTCTTCACTTATTTTCCATTATAAGGCCATATTACTCTTATTCATATTTAGTACTATTTTACCATTAGTCTTATCAGACACCCACATACCATTTTGAAAATGTTCTACACTTTTGTCAAGGGTAAAGCCATCTAAGTGACACTTTCAGGTATTAGCAAAATGGTGTGTTAACAAATTATTTCTACTGCTTTCTGGAAATTAAACTTAAGAATAAGCAACTAGGATCATCACTTAAAAATAGTTGAGCAATCTTGTGTTTTTGGTTTATTTCTAACTTGTTGTGATTGTGTAGTTCAACTAAAATTAACCAAACAAAATGGTAAGCAAGAATCTGTCAGTTGCTTTATGTGCCCCCAGAGTTTTCTTCAAAGCAAGAACAAAGTGCTTCATTGCTTTTTTCCAAACTGCATAAAAAGAAACAAATTTATAATGGTTCATTGCACTTAACTTCAGAAAAATGCCATATCTTCTGAAGTGAACCTCAGATTAGTTCCATTATAGTGTGCTTAGGCAGACAGAGAACACCACAGCTGTTTGGGTTTTTTTATTTTGTTTTGTTTTGTTTTTTCCTGTTCTTGTTTTCATTTTTCAGCTCTAAACTGTATTAGCTAGTGAGAAGTGACAGATTTTGAGTAACCTGTTGACTTAGTCACATGGTTGTGGTGAATTTTACTTTTTTCCCAACAATTTTAACAAATGGCTCGGTGAATGAAGCAACCATTTTTTTCTCATAAATGGTGAAATACTGCTAAAGTTTCTGTTGAATCTGTTTGCCAAAAGATAGGGGCTCTAAGGTCACAATGCCTCCAATTCTACGATGACCTCCTATTGCAAAATTGATTACGTTGCTAAGTCTCCTCCAACAATTCATCATCACATTTGCACACAGCTATTTCAGAAGCCACATGGTCATCTGTTTACTTGCTGGGAAATTGATGTAGTACTAATAAAATTCCTGTTGATTTCAGGCAGAAATATGTCTAGAGATTTGTGCAAAGGTTCTACACTGAATTTTTATATTTTCCCTCTATACCCAGCCAAGGCTTCTCTATGAGAAGAGACACAGATTATTCCACTTAAGAATTTCATACCACACTTTTTTCAGTGCTGAAAAAAAGTATCACAATACTGTTTAAGTTTCACAACTTCAAAAATGTCATTTTTCAATTATTATATTTTTCATTCCCTCTCAATTCCTTTAAACTTTCCACTTTGTCTGTACCTCCTCAGCAAACAGCTGCTTTACACAGAGGAACAGGGTGCCCACCACTACAAAGTTCCTTCTTGGGAACAGAATCTCACTACCACTCCCCGCATAGGAATGCTCCTTTTTTGCAATACTTTACGAAGAAGATTCTTACCTCTGAATTGGAGAGATATGGGTTTGATGAATGGGCTGTTAGATGGATGAGGAAATTGTCTGGAAGGCTGCATCCGAAGAACCATCATGGTCAGTAGGGTCCAAAGGGAGATCAGTAACAAGTGGTGTCCCTCAGGTGTCTGTACTGAGACCAATACTATTTAATACTTCATCAATGACACAGACAGTGGGATTGAGCGCACTCTCAGCAAGTTTGCAGATGACATCAAGTTAAGTGGTGCAGTTGATTCACTAGAAGGGAAAGGATGCCATCCCGAAGGAGCTTGACAGACTTGAAGAGTGGGCCCACGTGAACCTCATGAAGTTCAACAAGGCCAAGTGCAAGGTCTTGCGACTGGGCCAGGGCAATCACTAATATTAATACAGACTGGGGGATGAATGGATTGAGAGCAGCCTTGCGGACAAGGATTAGAGAATGCTGGTAGATGAAAAATGAGACATGAGCTAGCAATGTCTGCTTGCAGCCCAGAGAGCCAATCCTATCCTAGATTACAAAAAAGCAGTGTGGCCAGCACATTGAAGGAGGTGATCCTCCCCCTCTGCTCCGCTCTTGTGAGACCTCACTTGGATCATCCAGCTTTGGGACCCCCAGTACAAGAAAGACATGGACCTGCTTGAGCAGGTGGAGAGGAGGGGCATGAAGATGATCAGAGGGCTGTAATACCTCTCCTATGAAGAAAGGCTGAGAGAGTTAGGGTTGTTCAGCCTGGAGAAGAGAAGGCTCCGGGGAGACTTTATTGCAGCCTCTCCATACCTAAAAGGGGCTTATAAGAAAGATAGAGAAAGACTTTTACCAGGGTTTGTAGTGACAGGACAAGGGGCAACAGTGTTAACCTGAAAGAAGGTAGGTTTAAATTGGATATAAGAATGAAATTTTTTACAATGAGGGTGGTGAGACACAGGACCAGGTTGCCCAGAGAAGTTGTGGATGCCCCATCATTGCAATTGTTCAAGGTCAGGTTGGATGGGGCTTTGAGGAACCTGATCTAGTGAAGGAAGTCCCTGCCCATGGCAGGGGGGTTGGACTAGATGACCTTCAAAGGTCCCTTCCAACCCAATCCATTCTATGATTCATTCCATGATGAAAAAATCCCTTACCAATTTGCATTCTTGTCTTCAGTCTGTCCCTTTGCACGGTCAGACAATTTGTATTTCCTCATTCCCCAACAAGATACAGTCATCTACAAAATGATCAGGGAAACAGAGAATCTCAACAAGCTAAAAGAAGCAGTGGTGTGCCAGGCCAAAACATTTATAATAGAACAAAAAAGGACAAAAAGTTGGATTGTTTTATATGTGTATATAAGTATAAATATACAGTTTCCACATGCCATATACAAGGTATATGTAGTTATACAGTTTCTACACAGAGATTATAGGATTTAGCATGCATAGTGTTGTCCTGGTTTCAGCTGGGATAGAGTTAGCTTTCTTTCTGGTGGCTGCGGGTGGTGCTGTGTTTTGGGTTTGATATGAGAGAAGCATTGATTGCCCATTGATGTTCTGGTTGTTG
>VZTQ01008557.1:37504-63395 GCA_013400755.1 Pelecanoides urinatrix | reverse complement strand
GATTCTATGATTCTAAATGCTCAAATTACTACAATAATGTATACCCAAACTTCCTTAAGGTAGGTGGATATTTATAAATCCAATTCAAAAATACATTTCTCACCAAATGTGATAAGTAAATGCAAGCAGAAAAAAGTTGATGTGTTGGCTTACATTTACATTCATTAACATGTTAAAATTACAATTGAAGTTTCTTGAAAGACAATGGGGAAGATGCTTTTTTTTTGGAGCAACATGAAATACTCTCAGACTTGTGATGCTCTGGTGACTTCCCCAAGCTTACACTGTCACCCATTATGCCTCACAATAGTAATATCACAGTGGTAGAACCACAGAGAAAAAGAAAGCTAAAAAGGACATAGTGGGTCTCCTCACCATGCATCAGGGCAGGATCAGCTATCTGATTTCAGAGAAATCTTCTTCAAGCAGTTCTCAAAAAGACTCCTGATGATGACGGTAATATCAGCTCCCACAGCAACCTTCTGTAGTGCTCCATTATCCATACTGCCAGAAAGTGTTTCCTAATGGCTAACTTTAACCTTTTTTTTTTGCATAACTTCTAAGCTCATTAGTTTTTGTCCTACTCATCACCTTCTAAGCTCATTATTTTTTGTCCTACTCATCACAGTCCTGCAGAACAGATTACTCCCTTCCTCTCTACAACAAACCTTTATATATTTGAAAATTGCAATCTAATGCAATTCTTGTAGTGTCCCTGTGTACAAAATTATGTTTTTTCTAATACTTTTCTTCTTTTTAAGTATAAGAAGTCTAACCAGAAACAAAGGACAGTTTCCATCACCTTGCTGGCTACATGATGAAATTGTCTCCATACTAACACCAACCTGGGTAACTATAAACTCTTTGTATTAGAAAATCTTACAACTTCATACACATATTTCACAACAATTGACTGACTTACCAAAATAAGGGTGGAAGGAGATTCAAGAGGTCATCTAATTCCCCTTTTCCCCAGGAGATCATACTTGGTTAAAATTTAATCACTGTTCTTACTTATTATTTCTCTGATTAAGAGTGTGAGTTAATTAGTTCAACATATTTTCCATATAACAGGCTTTACTTATATTGTCTACTATCAGAATCAGTACTGTTATCATTATCTAAAGTGCTGCACAGGTGGAAGACTTCATAATGAACAAGTTCAACGGGTTCAACAAAATCCAAGTGTTAGTTTGCATATTCTTGAGTGCCACCTACTGGTACTTAAGCTATTCAGACACTGTCTTAGAGCTAACAGCCGGTCCACGGCAGACTACACTGAACAAATAATAACATAGGTTGCTTTCCCTGTTGACCCCAGTGATAGTGTTTAATTTCCTGTAATCACAGGCAGTATCAGAAGGTCTTCTGGATAATAAGTGCATGAGTTGCCACAAACTGGACACCACAGCCATACAAAACCAATGGCATTTCTAATGTGTTCCTGTGTCATTTCTGATGAAATCAACAGAGAAAGATGCTTAGTTTCACCACACAACAATATGATTCCAGTTAATTTTAACACAGGTTTATTACTGTGCTATAAAATTTACACCACTTTTTACCTTGTCAAGTTTTATAGAATCTCAGAGGCCCTGAACAACAGGGTTTTATAGAAATGCCTGCTTATACCTCTCCAAACGGGGCATAACAAACAAAATTTAATATTACCTTAGAACCATATGTTTTGACAATGAAAAGCAGGTACTCTAACTTTTAACAGCACATCCAACCAACATATAGCTCATCAGCCCCTGATCCTCTATTCCTTAGTGCTCCTTTGTTCACCAGGAAGAACTGTGGTTAACAGACTACCTTGTTCCTTTAAGACTCCAGCCCAGGCAGCCCAGTGTCCATTTACAGTTGTGTTAAATGAAGGCAGCTTTTGGTGCAAGACTGAATCGAAATGCAAACTCATCTTTGGACCCACGTCAAGACGCTTAGTTAGCCACTTTGCTTCTGCACCCATAGGGTCAACAGCAAACACTGTTTCTGTTAAAAACACTTAAGCTGAAAACAAAAATGCTAACCTGCATTATAGGACATGATGGCAAAACACATTGTTTTGTTTTCTCTTGGTGTCAAAAAAAAAATGTTTTAACCTTGACCATATAAGCCTGTAAAATTGTCCTAATTTCTTCTTCTCAGTAACATCAAAGAGAGTGCTGGCTCCTTTCCTAATCATTCTGCAGATAGAAAAATCACTTGGGGTTTTATGCTGCAGATTGCAAACTTTACTATACCTCAAACAAGAAATGCTATTTGACCAACCTGCAATTAAATCTGAATCTAAACTATTGATAATTAATTTCCTTAACAGCAATTAAGACATGATGCAACTCATTCATGACATGACTTTGACAGGTAAACCACCCTGCCTGCCTCTCCCAGCACCACTTGCCTCTGGCCCAGCATCACAGAGCCTCAAGCATTATGGCTGCATCTGCACATGTGTTTTGGCTTGGGGCAGGGGTTGCAGTTTCAAAGCAAATCCCTCACTGTTTCCAAATGCCAGGCCAGACCATAAAGCAGTCTTGGTGCACACACAGTACCTTCCTCTCAGAGGAAGCAAAACCAGAGTTTCTACTTCATGTCACACCAACTGTGCTCCAGTCCTTTGTTAGGTGCTTGAAGGTTTCTGGAGCTTCACCCATCTCCTAAGCGGTGCCAGTCACTGTATACTGCATTTCCCCTAGGAAATCACTCGGGTATAAGCCTACAAGGTTTTCTGTGGAGCCAGGCACACACCAACAACCAGGAAGGGTCAAAGATATAAAAGACCTGGGATGACATGGTCAAAAAAACCTTGCCTGCACAAAGCTAATGGTGGACAAGTGTGACCAAGAAGGTAATAGGTGAAGAAGGGAAGTCTCACCAGCTACAAAGACACCTATGGTTGGTGGAGAAAAGGGGAAGGATGACTAAGAGAAAAACTGGGTATCCATCCCTTTTCCATTACACTTACCACACTGGCAAATGACATTCACAGGTAATCACTTGTCCTCCACCCCATTTGACGTGTTCGTAGATGTTCAGCATGCCATCAACCACATCCATGAGAGACAGATGACATCCTGTAAAAGTGTCGCTCAGGATCACAAACCACTGGCAGGGCGCTGAGCATGCAGATGTTGAAGGCGTTGCTCTTTGCTGTTTTAGTACCTATGGAAAAGCGAGCTCATCTGCATCCTCACAGAGGTTGCACAGAGAACAGCAGACACTCCCAGGACAGAGGATTTGGGAGATCTCATCCATAACACAGTGCCTGTCTTCTTTCTCACAGTCGGACAACGACAGACATTTCCAGGTGTGATGTGGTAAAGATGATGAAATGGGACACAGGCTCCTTAGCAGTGTTGACAGTGTACCCACAATGCAGGGAGGCACCTGAACACCATGAATGTTACTGTTCCTGCTTCTGTGTACAAGGTTTTGTATGGATAATGGTAGCAAAGAGTATGGCATGGCACTATCTGTGTGAGACAGGACAGTGTGGCACTCTTTAAAGCAGCCCACTTAAGGGGACAGCAGGCAATCAATCAAAAATACATGGGGGTAAGTTTCATTTGGACACCACACATGAAATGGTGATATATGATCAAGGGAAACAGACTAAATCTGATTCAAAGTAAAATGCTCAAATCACATTCAGAGTGGATATAAGGTCTCCAGCATCACCTGCTTCAACCTACTGACTCATTCCTATTGCTTGCTAAGGTCAACACAGCAAATGAAATCAGAGTGACCTCTCTGACTGCCCAAGGAAGTAAGGCAGACAGACCACCTGTGGAGAGACCTGTAGTATGTGCTTCGCACAGACCTGTCTGGCCAGGTTTCACTTTGAGGCAAACATGGACTGACTAAAAAATGTTCACAAGGAAAAGCCCACAGTGCACGCTTTAGCTGACAAAGCCCTTGGGGGAAGAGTTGCATCAGATGCAGGCACTACTTCAGCTTTGGTGTCATAAGGGCATCCTCCAAATAGCTGATTTTAAGCAGACTGGTTATACCTGCCTATGAGGTAGTCTTATGCAAGGCACACTATGGGAAGGGTGAAGGAGAAAGTAGTTGCCTTATGCTGCTGCACTGGAAGAGTTCCCTGACCACCAATCTTACAAAATCTGCAATGTAAGGGAATTTAACACTCCATCAGCCCAACAGAGGGAAGAGGCTGTCAACTGGCATGACTGTAAATTAATTAAATAGAGTTCTTAAAAGATAGACAACTAACTTATACACCATTTGTAAGGCACATCTTAAAAAATTACAGTATAAATAACCTTAAAACCTGTCACAAAAGCTAAACTTATCTCAACTAAGAATATGACATCTTTTCTTGCCCACCTGATAGTGAGGACTTTACCCCATGATTAGAAGCCATGTCAAGTGATAGCTATGTAGATGAAAAAACAGCTAGGTCCCCCTTTCTACATCATCAACAATGGCACCTCACTTTTGTAGTGTATATAAGGCCCTGAGCATTTGCTGTTATTTGATTTTGGGATCAAGAAAAGCTACTGAAAGAGACTTACATGTAAGATGCCCTTAGTTTTCTTTTTCTTTTGAGACTGGTAGTTAAAAGTATTCCAACCTCATTCAGGTTTTTCCTCCCAAGAAATCCAGCTGTGGGTCTTAAAAATTAAGGGAATTGCCATTATTGTACCTATAAGGTAAATGAATCATTTAATTTGTGATATAATTTAACGTTTAGTGCATTCTTCATTTACACTTCCATGTTACAGCTTTTAGTATAAGCTTCCTCATTTTGTTACATGTTGTTAAGCATATAAAAATAAAATGCTTTACTCAGTGGCTTGTCTTAAATTTTTCGTTCAGTTTCTGCTTTTCTCTTTCACAGCTATACACCTGAGTCAAAGCTTCCCGCCAACACACCGCAAAAAATTCTGAGCTAGCAATATTATTCCAGTTGGTTTCACAAATAAGTCTGGTTTAATTACAGATTAAGTTATGATCTAAAGTGCAACACCTTTAAATGCCGGGCTGTTCAAAAAGCTACATTTTGCAGCGTCAGTTCATCTGCAAAAGAATGTAAATCTCAAAATCAAGAAAAATACTTAAAGTTCTTGACTTCAAACAAGTCAGAGAATTATTAAATAGCAGCCCTCAAACCAACCACTTGAATTCAAAATTGCTTTAACTTTAGCAGGAGTTTTGTGAGCGTCATGGTTGCTGTATAGGGACTTCATTGCATGTTAGTATTCAGTGTACTCTTCATGTCTGAAATAAAACAAAGCTTCTTACTAGCCACAGCCAGGTCCAGAACCTCTGGTAGGTTCTGTGTCTCATATGCAAAAAGGAATATACAACTCAGCAACACAGGTGGAAAACAAAACACAACTCTACACATTTCTACATTGCCAAATTAGCAGCTACTACATAAGAAAATATTTAATATTTACACACAGAAAGGTTTCTTTTCCTAAATAATTGAGTGACCCAAATAGTTAATAAGATAGAAGTGTGCATTTGTCACAGAATGTGAGGGATTTCTAAACAGATAAATGTTGAGATGGTTCTCCAATGCCCTGTACCCTTGTCCTAGGCACTGGTGTGCACACGGAGAAGCACAAATTACCAAATCACAACAGCAATAAGTGAGCTTCATTGTGTGCAGAAACACATCTTACAAAAGAGAGGGCTATCATTTTATGGTGTAGTTATCAAGTGAGATTCACAAAAACTTTTAAAGGTTCAAACACATTAACTCTAATGCAACAAGCACTCCATATAGGATAAAGACACAGACCCTGATCCTCACCTCTGACAACTTTTAAACACATTAATGCTTCTAAGTCTGTGGAGTTATTCCCTATTTACATTAGATGAGATTAGAGCCAATCACAGTGTAATACAAAAATATACTTGTGCCATATTTTTTCAGCTCAAGGCCAAGAGTTTCATTCTTGCTTCAGTATCTTCTTTAGTTCTGACTAACAAAAGTCAGACAGTTAGACGTGATTTATTAGTTTCTAACTGAAGAAATACAGAAAAAGAGAAGTAGTAAATTGTCAAACACGGACTCTAAAAAGGAGCACACTTTCAGTTGGCTAGGCACCTACCTGCTTTTCATTGCTTTGGAAAACTCCTCTTTTGGAAGTTTGATTGTGGAAATAATCTTTCAGAGTAAAAAAAAAAAAAAACAAAAAAAAAACCCTTAAAAACTGGACCCCAAGTTCAAAGTTGAGGGGAAAANTATACTTGTGCCATATTTTTTCAGCTCAAGGCCAAGAGTTTCATTCTTGCTTCAGTATCTTCTTTAGTTCTGACTAACAAAAGTCAGACAGTTAGACGTGATTTATTAGTTTCTAACTGAAGAAATACAGAAAAAGAGAAGTAGTAAATTGTCAAACACGGACTCTAAAAAGGAGCACACTTTCAGTTGGCTAGGCACCTACCTGCTTTTCATTGCTTGTGAAAACTCCTCTTTTGGAAGTTTGATTGTGGAAATAATCTTTCAGAGTAAAAAAAAAAAAAACACAAGAAAAAACCATTAATAGCTGAGCCCAAGTTCTAAGATGTAGTGAGAAATCAACCTTCACTTGACCTAAATGACAATGGGTTGCCTAGTGTTTATGAACAAAGCGAAGCCGTCATTAAGGAAAAGCAGAGCATTGAAAACAGTAAAGGACNTAAACCACGACAAAGAGACAAAGATTTCATGCATGAAAAAAAACAGGCAAACCCTTATGCACATTGAGCTATGCTGACTGAAGTCTGCAAGACTCAACATATGGATTGAGGAATCCATTCACCTACGTTTCCCCGTGGGACTAGCTCTCATCTTTCTCTTGTACAAGTGGGTAGATTGCATGCAGCTGTGTTACACAAGCAGTGTACCAAAGAGAGGATTAGTCCTAATGGCTGGTTAAATGTTCAGTTTACAAAGGATTAAAAAAAGAACAGCGAGAAAAAATACATTTTTCTTTTCAAAACTTGGATAGTGTAAAAGAAAAAACTTTCAAAGCAGTTTTGAATTGTTGCAGTGAACATGTCTTTCCTCAAGTGAGCACTTTGGTCTGGGTCAGAATCTGAAGCCCAGGGGTTTGAAACTTGGTGCTCAACCTGAGCACCTCTCACTGATTCCCACTGCGAGAACTCACGACTCCCAAGCTTGCCCGAAACTCCTGATTCTCAAGCTTGCCTGACATGAGCTGGCACTGCAGTAGGTAGACGTATCAGCTTTTTTGGTCCTGAAAGTAGAATAGCTGTGAAAGCATGGTGCTGCACGCATGTAAATTTGCTTGGCTGTGATTTAGGGTTTATTAACTTGGACACGGCTTTAGGCTAACATGACTGGTCTACTTCTGATTCCACAAATGCAGTTGGGGCAGCTCTGCTTTTCATCCTACATAAATATGTTTTAAGATTCTTCATCTGTAAAAATAAAGATCTTATTGTATGGCTATCCTCCCAACAACCCCGTGAGGATTGATTTCTGCAATGCCCCAAATAAATGCCATGCATTATTTCTAAAGACACTTGCAGCCAAATTCTGAATGGTACTTATTATCTTTTTACTTCTGTCATCATTCTTCTGGATCTTACTTCTTCGTCTGTACTATGCTCCAATGAGGCAATAGCAGTTTCAGAAATGAAATGCTTTGATAAACCTCAGAGGCTTATCAAAATAAAACAGGAAGAAACCTACATAGCAGACATGAATTCAGAAGGCTTGCCATAGTTATGAAATTCAACCAAACTGATTATACAACCAGCTTGGGCTAAGAATATGGATATAGAGCAGAAGGTCAAAGCATGTATCTGGAGCACACTGAACGGTTGGAGCTCTATGCAAAGGAGCATGCTATAGATTTGAAAGATTAGGGAGAAAGATTAGGAAATGAGCAAGCTGTGCATTTGGGAAAAAAGCATTTGGGAAAAAAATGTACATTTAGCCTCCATATATCTAGGGGTAAGTTTGGCACTTTTAAGACAGAGCAAACTTACATTTTAAGAACCACATCACACATGCGCTGCTTTTTAAACCTGGAACAGCCCAATCATGTATGTATTCATAGATTACTCACTGGTGCAAGGCTATCAGAGTGTTTAGCTTTAAGAAAGCTTTTTAGTTGGTAATGTGTCAGGGATATCCAGCTCTTCATAGATAGTGCTTTAGACATTCATGTGTAATTCCACACCAGCTACAAAAAAACATCAAGTGGAGTTGTCTGGTTCACTGGCACACATGCATTATCAGTCAGACAACTCTCAGTTATTCAGTAACTCACTGATACATGCAGGTAACCCTGCCTTGTACCCACAGACCAGTCTGTGGCATGGTGTCAGCCTCAGGGATCTATGTAGAGCCCATAGTTCTCAGATCACCCCCATTTTGCCTTCTGCTCTTCAAAGCTGTCCCTGCTGTCTCTAAGCTACAGTTTACAAGTTTTCTAAACTTCCAAACATATTACCTATGCTCTTACAGCTCAATTTACAGAAGTGTTATATAATCTGTATTTTCACTTTATCTGGGTTTTCTCAACCCTTCTCTCTTCCACATATTCTGACAAATTGGAAAGAGACCATACAATAGTTGCATGACTGCATTTTACTTTTGCACTAAATCTCTCTCTGATTCAGTACTTGTGCGAAAGAACCAGTGTTGTGCTACAAAGAGATTCCTGTCTATAATGCATTTTCTCCCTTACATGCACTGGAAATTGCGCAGAAATGTGTGAGAGACAAGAGCTAGCAGATGTCCCTACAAGGCCACTCTATCATCCCTGAAGGGTGATGGCAGTTGTGAGAGGTTCCTAATGACTGAAAAAAGGCAAATATTCCACCCATTTTCAGAAAAAGGGAAGAAGAGAGATGTGGGGAGCTACTGGCCAGTCAACCTAAAGTCAGCCCCTCAGGAGAACAGGAAGCGTGACCTTCCCTGGCAAAAGGTAGGCCTTTCCATGAAAGGCAAAAAAGTGACAGCGAATAGCCAGCCTATATTTACCAAGAGTAAATCATGCTTGACCATCCTGACTGCCTTCTGTGATGAGAAGACCTGCTCTGTTGACAAAGGGAGAACAGTGGATATAAATGGCATCCTGATGCTTTGGCACAGTGTCCCATCACTCCTTAAAAGATAATGAGGATGGGTGGATTGTAATCCAATTAAGTAAAGACTAGTTGGATGTTGGGGTCAAAAGGAAGTGGTGAAGGATTCAAAGTCTACCTGTTTACCAGTTAATCTAATTTAAAGTCTGAGAGCTACAAGAAGTGTTCTCAGGAATTAATACTGGGGCCAATTCCACTTAATACCTTCATCAGTGACCTGGGAAATGGGAGGGGGTGAACCCTAAGTGTCTGGATTGAGTCCCCACATGGGACACAAAGGTTAATAAGTTAAAGGGTGGGGTTGCCATTAACAGAGACTTCAACAAGTTGGAGAAATAAGCTGACAGGAATCCCACAAAGTTCAACAAGGATAAATATAAAGCCTTTCACCTGGGATGAAAGAGCTCCAAGCTTCACTTCAGGTTGACCACAGTTGGGGAGAAGCTTTGCAGAGAAAAACAAGTAGTTAAACATGCATCAGCAGCATGCCCTTGCAGCAGTGAAGGTCCACTGCATGCTGCATTGCATTAACAAAAGAGTAGCCAGCAAAGAGATTACTCCTTTCTCTGCCACACTCATGAGGCCAGATCTAGAGTTCTGTGCCCAGTTAAGGGTCCCTCAGTGCAATAGAGATAGCAAAAATCTTGAGAGAATCCAGCCAAAGGTCACTACTGTAAGCCAGGGTTTGGAGCACATCATGCATGAGAAGAGGCTGAAAAAACTGGGTTTCCCTAGCCTGGAAGAGAGAAAGCTAAAAGAGGATCTAATTGGTCTCTCCCACTACCTACACTGGGGTGACAGGGAAAGAGAGCCAGACTCTTCTCAGAGGGTCACACTAAAAGAAAACCGGGCAATGGTCACAAGTTGCAAGAAAGGATGTTCCAGATGGAAATAGGAAAAATTCTTCTCTGTAACAGTGGTTAGGCACTGGAACAGGCCATCCAGAGATGTTTTGGGGTCTTCATCCTTGGAGATATTCCAAACTCAACTGAACACAAGTAGCACAAGACCTGGCTCTGAGCAGAAGGTTAGGCTGCATGATTTCCAGAGGTCTCCTCCTACCTGAATTTTTCTATGATTCTGTGAACAGACAGATCATCTCAGGAAAGGAAACACAAAAACAACTGTGCAGTGCCCTTGAAAATTACATTTAAAATTACAAAATGAGATTCTAATTAGAAAATTAAAATATTAGAAGGTTAGACAATTAGAAGATTAGAATATCTCTCCCTGCTCTGTCACAGAGTTTCTAGTAGTTGCAAGTACACAAGCCATTTATTTTCTAGTTGATCACTTCTTGTAAACTTCAAATTTTCTGGAAGTGCCTTTCTTTGAGGTTTGATCTAAGGAAGGACCAAGTACTCCAGCCTGCAGCTGAAGGCAATATTTAATTGCAGCTTATATCAGTAAGTGCTACATAATGCTAAGTACTCTAAAAAACATATTGGGTGTCTCAGTTACTGAAGACCACCAACTCTCAACTGCCTCCGTGCCTCAGTTTTATGAAATGGGGATGATAATATCCCCTCAAATTTCAGGAATTTTGAGATTTACTAATGCTTAGGATGCATTCAAGTTCTATAAAGGTGTGCATCATCTGTCTTCAAACCAGCATTTGAATATTATTCAATAATTAATTAAAGCATACACCCTGGGGAAAAAAAAAAAAAAGAGAAAAATACTGAATATTTGCTCATGAAGCATGCACCATCCATCCTGTTGACCTGATAAAGGGCTGAAGAAAGAAAGGAAAACAGGACAGGAGGTTAGCCTATAGTTAAGTTCTCCCTCTTAACAGAAAACTATGGGAAAACCAGAGAAGGGATAAAATGTGTAAAGGCAACCTTGATCCAGCTAAGTTTTGAGCACCTGACTTTGCAACATCAAAGATGTTCTTTCGGTGCAGTAAGAAACAAAAAATTTTGAACCAACTGGCAACAAACAACTAATTAGGTCATGGCAGTCTAGTCAGTGGGATCAATGAGATTCATTTCACATGCAGAAGATGCCAACACACTCCTCAAGGTTCACATATAAGAATTAACATTTTTGATACAAAGTTAGACTATTTCATCTAAGTTCATGTTTATCATGCCCAACCTTCATATCAGATCTTACAATGCCTTTCCAGTTCACATTTTTGATTGCAATGAATCTAACAAATGCAGGTTGCACTAACCTTGAGGAAAGATAGGGCCAAATTCCAACACTATGGTACAGATAAGGAAAAATAAAAAATAAATTTAATTTCCTGTCAACTTGTTTTTCTCTGGGGCCTTTGATCTTACTTTGTGCTGAATATTGATAATATCCTGCATTCTGTTATGTAATTATACCTGTGTTGTCCTCATCGATTGAGCATGATAATTACAGACAACTCTGCAAGACTGAACCACTCTATCTCTACCTCAGTTCTGCACTGAACCTGTTGGTCAAACACAGGTACCTGACACAGAAACTTCTTTTCTTTTGGATAGGTAACAGGAGCTTTAAAATTGTTACACAAAAGGCTAAGTTCGCCTGACCTTGAAATCAGAAATAAAGATAAGAAACCTCATAGAAAAATCCACATTTGGACAACCTAAAGAACAGTTTTTCTCCCCATCAATGTTCCTGCTGCTGTGGAGAACATTCTCTGTGTCAGAAAAAAAGGAAAAAATAAGAAAGTAGTTGTCTTTAGAAGTTAAGGTAGAAAGTTTGACATTACATAAAGATGCGCCACAGTTCATTGCATTGGCTAATATGTGACAAACAAAACTTCTCTAGTGCACATATCAAAGACAAAAGGCCCCTAACTAAGCCCATTTGAGATTCCGAGATACCAAGGTATTAATAAACATCTTGTAAAAATGTTAATTGATCCAAGCTTCCTGAGCTCTTAAAATATAAGATTACAAAATATAACACCATAAATTCCAGATAAGCACTTCCAGTCTTAAGCAAATTATTTTCCCTGCCTCTGAGTAGTAACTGTAACTTCCATCTCCAGTAGGCCCTCTCTGGGGATGGACAACATACTCTAAGGAAGGCAGCACTCTAAAACAAATGTGAGAAAAAAAACATACAAACATCTTCGAATACACAAGAGATGTAAATGACCTCCATTTTACATATAACTTACTTTTCAGTGTTTTCTCATCCTGCCATCCTGAATAAATTCAGAGCAAGCTTTTCCTGGCAATTCACAGCCCCACAGTTAAGTGAGCTCTGGGACCAGCAGAGAATTTCCTTGTAGCTAGAAGGAAGAGAAGAAGATATTCAGTAACCATCTGCATCTGACCTCTATGACCTGGAATTTGGCTGGAATAGTTTTACGCAAATAAAACCACCCTATCATTTTTAGGAACTCTGAAGAGGTTTCTGACTATTTGAGACATCAGCCATGTTGAAATCAAACATAATGACAGTTGTTCTTCCTATATATTGCAAATAGATGTGTAAGGAGGTCTTTGTTGTTTTCAGGTGAATCTGATGATACGTAAGAACTATCCATGGACACTTAATTCTTAATTATGTGTAATAGTATCTTTGATACAGGTAGCAATGCCCTCTTTTTTTGTTTATTCTTCCTAATTCAACATAGTTTAACTAATGCTTTTAAATGTCCCATCAGTAAGAACCAACCAAACACCTTTCAGTAAAATCAATCATAATGTATTTCCTTAAAAACAGCATCACTAGTTTTACAACTTTATTCATTACACAGATCTTTTCTCTTATATTTCTTATATAAATACATCCACAAAACAATTTTATGATTTAAATGTTATGATATGATACCACAACTGCCCAGTTATCCACATTGACTTTCAGGGTTGGTTCAAAGCCCACTTTAATCACACAGGGACTGAATTCCTTACTACTATGGTGGAGGTTTTCAGAGCACACAAGGCCATCCTTCCTATGTTGCAGAGGTCCTCATGTTCCTACAAAACAAGATTTCTTGCTGTAAAAAGGCATAAAACACTATTTGCCTACAGTGGTTTCTGGATCTTCCCTCTTCTTCTTTCTCTGTTGGTCTTTCCTGATGACCAAGCCAAATTTTCAAGATCATCTGGTTGTTTCTCCCTTTTAGTCCCATCCCTTTTAGTGCAATCTTTCAGCACCTCTGGAATAATATTTGATGAGGTCTCACACAAGCTGCATTTAAAGCAATTCTTCCTGCCAACATCAGAAGGTTATCTCTTCTTTTGAGGGAATTTTCTTTTTTTTTTTCATTCCTTGAAGGCAACAGTTTTCCCTGGTCTCTTTCTCTACTTTGCAAAATATCCTGTCCTCTCTCTTAGTATGGAGTTCCTCAGAAGAACAGTCTTTGACCAGTTCTGGAAACCCTTTTTGTTTGGTTGATGTCTGTCAAGTTTAATATTGTTAGTAGCTTGTAGTTAATTATTGAGCTGACACTTTACACTCCTACCATCCTGTTTATTTCAGTGATGCAATTACCTCATTTTAAAAAGGACACTCAGTGGAGCTGTGCAGAGTGGACAGAGGCACTCAAGATAAAACTTCAGCAGCAGAAGTGCTTCACAGAATAGAAAAAAATTAACAGGAAGAAAAAAAATTTGCCCTTTCTTCAGAAGCCAACTGGTAGAATGCAACTTTAATACTAAAATGCAATAGACTCTCATATGCTCTGTTAATCTCAAAATAAACTTGAACAGTATGATACCACTTTTACTGCAACAAATTTAGAATATATTTCAGGTTATTGAACTAAATTCTAATGATCACGCAGCTCTCCTTCAGACACTATAACAAAAGTTTAAATATGACAAATAAAATGAAGTCATTTTAAAAATCTAAAGATAGACTCAAATATTAAAACCAAGCAAACAGCATGCAAACTGACATAGCTTGAAACAAGGATTCAGAATATTGCAGTGATTATTCCTATCTTCTGAAACACTATAGTCAAAGTAAAAGGAAAGGGAAGGAGTTATTGTCTCACCTTTTAAAGGTAAGACCCCCTTGTAGAAGGGTCTAAAGGATCATGTACTTACTTGTTTTAAGTAGCATAGTAAAAGACCCTCTTTTCTACTTCAGAAACATAAGCAATGCCAATTTATATTAAATGCTGTTCATGGTGTTATACAAAGAATCAAATCCCATGACTGTGAGCTTTCTCAGTCATTAACTGAGAAAGCAAAGGTGGTGAATTTAAGAATTATCTTCCAACATTTCAAGTCAATTTTTTCAGACAAACGATATTTTCATGAAGACTATAACACAATTTCCTTTCCTCTTGATGTCTTGGGTCTCTGTGATGTTACAGTAAGCTTCAGCTTTTACTCTTGGACCAGCAGAGCCAGACCTAACATATTCCAGGGGAGAGAAAAGCATAAGCAAAGGCGTAAGGAAAAAGGACCTTCTCAGCACCTCTGCAGCCTTTCTTCAAAAGCTCCATCTTCCCACATCAACTACATTCTCATTCCCTGGACAAATACTACCCAGTTTCTGCATCCCCAGCCTGATGGAGCATCACTGAGGATGCAGAGAGCTTGGGCCAGAGTTGGGGTCCTCACACCATGAAGAGGAAAGAAGACACCAGGTCAGAAAGCCTGGGAACAGGCCCTGAATTAAACACTAGCAGCTTCTGCTGCCAGCAATGGAACAGAAAGAGGATTTGTGGTGTCTTGGGTCATGCAGGTATTCACCAAAATATTCCTTGACATCCAGAGTACAAAACTGGCAGCAGACATCAGCTGTTAAGGCAGCACAGGCTGCTCTTCCTCTTCCAGCACAGATCAAACAGGCATCAGGACCAGGCCTGATCCAGGCATTCTACAGCCAAAGGCAACTGCCTATCTTAACCGTAGCTAGAGCCAGTTCTGCACAATCTCCAGGTTTAGTAGCTTTCTCTCAACTTCCAAAATAAAATAAAAAGTAATATAAAAAAAAAGGCAAAAAAACCAGACATAAGACCTTAATTTTACATTTAAAAACCAAACTAGAAGACAAACTAGGAAAAAAATGGTTCAGGTGACCTTCATATATCATACTGTTGTTTTTTTCTTCTCAGTAGACACTCTTTACAACAGACTATATAAGAATGGTTAGCACATTAATGGATTGCTGCTTTATAAATGAGGAAACAAGTTACTTTTAATAGGCTAAACAATTAGCCTTGAAGAACATTTCATGCTTCCGAGCCTAAATAACTTAATGTCTGATCTTGCTTTTGATGAAAATATATATACAATGTCATTCTTCTGACATAAAGGTTACCCCCAAATCAAGGATTCAAACTCTTGCTGTTGTACTTTACTGTATCTGAAAGCAGAAGTTAAATATATATATAAATCCAGGAATTTATATACATGTGAAGCCTTTAAGTTATAAGAAATTTAGTCTGAATGGAGTTCCAGTCCTGAAGGACAGGAAATTGTTACAGCTGACACCAGTTGACACTTCCTAACTTTTAAAGTACTATTGTATTCATAGGTGAATTCTGGACTCTGTTTTGAAGACGTCCTTCAGAGAAATCTGAGTTTCTGACTCTGTGTGGAAATGAACACTACATAGTTTTTTTTGTTATGGTGAAGGGGTTTCCTGAATTTCCTAATTACCAGAAATGGGTCTGTATGGTGACATTTGGATAGGATTGCATCCAAATTTCAAAATTCCTAAAATTTGTATTTTATTATTATGGCTACAAGAAGTCCACATTATACCTCCATAACTGCGGCATGTGGAACAGAACACAGAATGTTGTACAGATTTTACTTTTTAACAGAAGCACAACTCCATATGTACTAAAACCTCTTATTCTTAAATTTACCTTCTAACTTCCAGAAGTTAAAATTTCCAGACTTTTTTTGTCCTCTTCTGACCTGTTAAAAATTGCTCTCTGTCATCCTGAGAACATCAGTCTTGTAGACACCATGACTGTTTCATGACAACAGCTTTTAGTACATATTACATTATTCTCACAGTAATAAATTTTGTATAAATAATTAATTCATTTCATTTAGGTTGTCTTCTATTATACATAGGCCCCCAGTTTTCTGAGAGCTATTTAGGGTAAGAGTTAAACCCAACCTCATGACATCTATGTTATGAACTTAAAGTCCAAGACCATTTAAAAATAAATATTCCAGAATCATTTTGCACATGGGGCCATGGCTATAAAAGCTTGACAAACAAACTAGGGAACAAGTTCTCTCTCCTATAATCACTTACTCATACTTTACTCAGTTCTTTCTCCTTCTTCACGAGTCTCTTATTCCATTACACTGCAGAAACAAATGCAGACCCTCTGGTGCTGAATTAACATGTTGTTGTCATTCTAGTTTGGCAAGAAGTCTATTATCTAAAAAACAAATAAATGTAAAATTTTAAAATAAAACACGTTTTCTTCTTGGCTTTCTTTCCAGTGGATTCTCCTGGGGAGCAATCTATCCTTGCTTTTAAACTCTGTTGACAGAAATATATTTTGTAGTTTAACACATCCTCCATTCTTTATCTTTATAGCCCTTGAACTATGCAACTATACAGGATAATTTAAAATAAATAAACAGAGGATGGAGGTCCAATTCTACTATATTCATGAGGGCCTCACTGTGATTTCTGTTCTTACAAAGTGTTAGGAATTTGTTCAAATTATAATTCCTAAGTTTTTGGGGGGAAACATCAGGAGATACATTCTTTCAAGGTTCTGTCTATAATCACATGTACTGCTCTGAAGCATGGGGCCATTCAGAACATTGGGGACTCTGGATTACATTCACTAGAGGGACATACTGGCTCAGCCTTGCATCACTTCATTGCTAGGCATGGTGCCATCTAAGCATCACCTGGTCAATTCTTTGGTAGAGGTGGTGGGGAAAAGAAACTTTTGCATTTCCATATTGAGACCAAATTTTCAAAACCACAGAACTTGAAGATTCATCTGGGTTCAAACATGTCTACTCATAATTTACAGTGGAAAATTGGAAGAAATACTCAGTCTGCAGCTACAGAGCTATGTACAGAAGGCAGTGTTTTCTGTTTGCCAAAATCTGAATGTAAATCAAAGTCAATGACTGTATGACTTTTCACCTCTAGAAACACCTCCTTTCACTTCTAGACACAATATATTTCATATGTGGAAATCAAAAAGGATCTAACAATTTTCCTTTTTTTTTTACCACATTTTCTAATAAACATTTTAAATATCCCGTGGCATTTTTGGGGGGTATTAGTCCTTGCTTTCACATTAGATGCTTGTTTTGTTTTACTGGATAGTTAAAATTACTGAATGTTGGACCAGCAGAAGAATCTACTTGATGCTCTAGGGCTTCCAGAAATATTTGTCAAGACTGTTATACAAACGCTCCCCATAGCATCTGAGTGAGCAAAACAAGCATAGCGCTCAGCTGGAGCAAACATGGCCATGTGTTGCACTGTTTACCCCTAGCAGAAGCTTGACAGAAAAGCCACATGGTCATAGTGGGTCATATCGACATAGTTGTTGTCAGTGGGGTGCATGATCCTTCTGTTCTGCTTAGCATCCAGTTGCGTGTTCAGTGGGGACACAACACTTCAAGAACAGTGTGGCTCAACTAAGAAGAGGCCAGACGAGTCCAAAAAAAGGTGATTAGAGATTCAAATACATAAAAAAGACAAGATCAAAATATGTAATGAATTGGGTTGCTGTGGTTGAGAAAGGGCTGAAAAGAGAGCTGAAAATGGTCTGCAGCTATGCAAAGAGTTTCAGCAAAGAAGGAAGGAATCTTTTTCAGATCTTCTGTAAGTAGGACACAAAATGAAAGATTCTTTTCAGAGGTTACAGGGGTTTCTATATCCTATTCTAGCTACCCAACTCACTCCCTTTACCCCATAGGGACCTTAGGCATCTAACTTTCATCTTGTTGCTGGTAGTAGGTAAATGAACACATAAAAGTTACAGTCTACAAAGGCAGCTTTAAGGCACTTAGCACTAATTCCTCAGAGAGAACCTAAGTTGTTTATCAACTTTACAAATAACATTATAAAATAATAAATATTATGAAATAATACAAATGTAAATGTTAACCAGTTTATTTCAGGGGTAAACAGTAACTCATTTTGAAAGTGACTAACATATCAAGTTACTACTTTTCATATTATGATATCTAACACAGTAATGCCCTTTGTTGGCAATTCTGATTAAGAACAGTTGTCACATATGAATGAGAGCTGTAACATCTGCTGTAACTGAATCAAGAAAAATATCACAACAGAAGTCTCTGAAAGGTGCTTTTTTCCCTTAGCAGCAAAAGCCTTTACATTTTAAATGTTAATGAGCAGTTAGAAAAACTGTTCTGACATGTAAAATAAACCACAAATTTTTAAAAAGTGTAATTATCTTTTATTATTTCGGAATCCAGACCAAAGCAATTAACATCACTAAATGGCTGAAGAGAAGATCTAAAGAGGGATCACAAGTAAATTATGGACTAAGCTCATCCTTACTAGATCTTACAGGGTTCTCTAAAGCAGTGGTCCTACTTCCAAAAGATTGGTTATTCTGGGAAAAACAAACCTCATGTTACAAGGCTTAACTTCATTATGCACGAGCCAGCACACCTCTTGAGTGCTTGACTGCAACCTGAAAAGGGTCGAAAAGCCTTGATCTAATTGGTCTGCTAAGGGCATACTCACAGCCAGTGGTGCAGACCGCAGGCTTAGGAGTGCCACCTCAAGCGTGCGTGGAGCCTGCCCCACCCAGGCCATGCAGCCAGGACCTCCAGCCTGCTCAGGCATGCCCTTCCTTCCTGCAGGCTGTCAGCACTGAGCAAATACAAGGGGACCTGATACGCCTTAGGTAAGAATACTGCTGAACAGTATTCAAGCCTTACTTTATTCAAAACAAACTGTATCAAACCAACTTACCCTCCATCATTGTTTTGTCTCAGCAGGTAGAGCTAGATGTGACATACCTTAACTTTAGATAGGAATTAACATAGACTTATATGGTATTCTCAGAACCACATTGAGAATAGAAATGTGGTCAAGATAAACTTACTGAAAAGGGTGATCAGAGGTGAAAAGGGAACTCAGAGTAACTGACCAGTGGCTCACTGTCAAATAGGGAGGACACGTCAAACGTGTCCCTGCAAAAACCTGTCCTGAGTGCAATTACTTTAAACCACTATCAGTCATTCAGAGCAGGAAGCATTCTATAGACAGATCTGTGGATGACTCAAAGCTTGAGGGGTTACAATGACTGTGCAGAAAAGGAGTAGGATTCAAAATTATCTTAATAAATTGAAGAAATTATTTTAAGTCAGTAAGATTGAAGTGCACAGTAAAGTGGAAAGTAGTACATATATGGAGGAACAATCACATGCATATACATGCAAAATCAGTTAAGCAATCTGGAATGTATCACAAACTGAAAATGAGTGAACAAGATAACAGTATGATAGAAAAGGCAAATACCATTTTACAACATTTTATGCAAGACACAGCAGCTGATATTCTGCTTAATTTAGTACTGGCAAGGCTGGAGTCTTGTTTCCAACACAGACTTGGAGAAAGACAGATTATTTAGAGACAGTTCAGAGGAGAGCAGCAAAAGTTACAAAAAGCAGGGAAAACAGCAGCTAAGAAAAAATGCTGAAAGAAATGGGTTTAATTAGTCTACAAAGAACATGGAGGCTGATCATCAAAGCAGTCTGCAAATACATAAAATATTACAGAGACGAGAATAATGATGAAAAGTTTCATTGCATGATGTGACTCAGAAAAATATTTATTTGCAAACTTAAAATAGATATTTGAGAAAGCTTCCTAATTACAAAAAATTATAATTAAAAACCTCTAGTAAGAAACATTCCTCAGAGAGACTGTTTTGGTTCTGAGAAATTGTTTGCTAAATATCATAGGGTGAGATGACCTTAGTTTACTCTTCCTTGTCTCAGAGCAAATGAATATACTCTCTGACTTCCCAAATTTCCTTCAATTAACATTTCTGATGATAAGCAAAAACAAACCCACAACAGCTCATAAAAATGCAGAAATAGTAAATAAATACATCTAGATCATTTAGAAAACTTTATTTGTGTGGAAGAGACTTATTGTAAAAATAAACTTAATCATTATTGATGGAAAGCACTTAATCTTTTTTCATTTCCTTAGATATTATAAATATGTTGCTGTAAATTATTATCTAAGTAAGTGACATTTAAAGAAATATGTAAGGAGACAAGATTCATTTTCTGTCTTTGAACAATACATCACAGGAGAGGAAAGTCCTCCCAACAACCTTTTCGGTTCTGTCAGTTCAGAATTGTGAAGAGATAGGAGCATTTAGGAGCATACTTAACTGTAGATGCAGAATACATTTTTCCAAAAAAACCTTAAGTTCCAGGCAAGAGGAGATTTTCAACACTTCTACCAACTCAGAATTTTACATTAAAATTGCTCAGGAAATGCTGAAATAGGAAGCTATCTCATTTCAGGAACACCTTGACCCTGCTGCTGCTCTGATAAATTGTCATGCAAATTTCCTCGGAAACTGCATCTGGTGGCATGCGGGTTTCCCTGACTCAGATGTCCTGGATCCAGCATAAATAATTTCAGGCCCAGAATTTCAGCTCTGCAGCAGAGGGCCTCCAAGCCCATAGCTGGAATGCCAGCAGCCAAACAGTGGCAGGGATTCAGCTCTTGGAGCCTCTGCTCCTCACCTTCGTAGAGAGCCAGGAAAGCCTGCCTTGGCTGGCTGTCCCAAAACCACGGTGCCTGCCTCTTCAGCTCCAGAGTAAAGCTACAAGATAGTTTTTCACAGGGCTGGGAAAAGAAGGAAAATCTGCCAGGTATTTAGACAGGTTCTTTCAGAAACTCTTTTTGGATTTTGGGGAAAATTGCTCAACAGAGGATATTTCAAAAGAGACATTTTTTGCATAAAGTAATCTGTACTTTCTGATCAGATGAATTAGAGTATTAAAAGTATATGAGAACATATAGAGAGAAACAAATCTGATTGTGAAATGCGTGCCCAGCATATGCTGTACTTTTCTATTTCAAATATAATTTAAAAAGGCAAACCTTTAGCACAACCCAAGATAAAGGGCAGCAGCAGAACCAATTTTAGAATTAATTGGTTTTCAAATTAAACTCAGACAATCAGTATATGGATTTTGATTCCACAGGAAGAAGATATGAAGTTTGAAAAGATTCTGTCAAATACAGCTGTGCACTAAGGTGAAACTCACATGCCATATATATTTTCGTCTTGAAGGTCTATAAATGCAAAGAAATGGTACAAGTCAAAATTCTGAAGTGCTGGCAGGTAGTTACTTTAAAGCCAGCTATGGATGTGTCACAAGTTACCTTTAACTATGCACCATTTTCTTTTAAAATAACGTCAGTGCGGAAAAAAGTTTGGGAAGATTTGTACTAGCTTCCATGTTTTGCAGGAGTTAGTTATTTAAGTTTTAGACTGTAGACTGGAAATCACTACTGGAACCTTTTAAGAGCCACATCTCATTTCTCAGACCAAATTGATGGAAAAATATGTCCAAAAAAAATGATGGTAAATATCAGGCTGGATCTTGAAGGCCTTATTTTCTTTTGAAACCTTTATTTACTTTAAACCTAAGCCCTTTTCAATATTTCCTCAGGGAATAGTAGGATTTTTGCATAAGTAAGATATTTGGAATTTGCCCAAACACAGGGCAGCTGGGGAGACAGGAGGAGAAGTAGTAATAACATTAAATTACACTAAATGAGGGTTTCTCCATAAGGGAAGGAGAAAAGCATTTGAAGGAAAAAGTTGGAATGATCCAGGACATAACAAGCATTCTCACACCTGATGAGAGTTTTTCAAACTTTTTGATATTTCCATACATCCAGAAAAGATGGTATCATTATGAGGACACAATCATGAGGAATGGAAGAATTCTATTTATTTGCTCATGCCTCTTTCTAGAAAGTCTCTCTGCACAGCCATTCCAGGTGAACTGCCACAAGTCTCCCTAACCTTTGTGTGTGTGAATGGCTGCAGAAATAAGGAAAGTCTGGAAGAGGCTAAAAAAGCTAGGGGCATTAATGGGTAAAAAAAATCAGTGACGGGCAGAGCATACTTCAAGAGAATATAAAGATGTGACTTGTGGCATATGTGAGAGAGAATAAGGACTGAGGGGTATAAACACTGTGTGGAGGGCAGTATCCCCCCAGGGCTGAACTGAGTGGGAATTGTTGGTGGGAGCTTTCACCTCCCTCAGCTGCCCAGGTCAGCAGCTCTTGGCTGGGACATCCGCTATGTGGAAGCAAGACACAGAAAATTTGGGAAAAGTAGTCACGGGACTTGGGAAGAGTCTCCCACAGAGGTGGGAGAGAGGTTTAAGACTTAAATTTATGCCAGTTTGTATCCATGTGACTGCCACGCTTCTCCTCTTCTGCAGGAACTAACTGAGGTTACAGCAAGTCAAGACCTGGGACTGGAACCAGCTGTGTTCACTCAGTAGTGTTCAGAGGAAGGACTCGTGATGCTTACCCTGATGTACACTCACTGAAAGCTCAGAGCTCATCCCCTCTTCCCAGTGCTGTCCACAGGTTTGCCACCAATCTTTGTAATGCAAGACAAATTACTACAGCCACTGCATAGCTTTGGAGACTGTGTGGTTCAACTGTGAATATGTTTGTTCCCTCAACATTGTAAGGGTAACACTGTAATATAAATATCTCCCTTAAAAAGGGGCTTCCTGGCAGACATCAATGGACCTTTTGCACCACCAAAGGCCCAGCTAGTGGAGGTATCTCCAACACAAATATCATAAATACCTATCCAGAGGAGGACCTCATCCCTCATCTGAATATGTCAAAGACAGCATGCATTTCACTGTACAGGACTGGGTGTAAGGAGATCTGGAAAGTATAGCTACAGAGGATATAGATTAGAAAATACAAACAAACAAACAAACAAAAGGAAGAAAAAGAAAAAAACCCACCAAAAATAAAATAAAAGGAAAAAAATCAAGCTCCTGGAAAGAGCAAAGAAGCAAAGCTGCCAAAAAGTGTCCAAGCTGACCAGGTTGGTCAGGCTTTGGTCATTTTGCACTCCAGCTTCTCTTTAGCTCATCGTATTTGCTGGTCTCTATTACACACTGTCTCCAGCTTTCATTTTCACTATTCTTCACGTCATAAATTGCTTTTCTCCCTGTCCTTCACCACAGCAACAGTATCTCCTCTCACCTCTGCTGCTGTCACATACTGACAGACTTAGGCTGTCAGGCCATGGCTTTCTCAGGGAACATTTCTCCCAATGTATTTATTCTGCACTCACTTTGAGAAGTGACAATGCTCATATTCCCAGCCAGCTGTGACCTCTTCTCCCCTGGAGCTTTTCTACAGATTTCTCCAGGGTACAGTCCCTGCAGAGACAAGGAGTTTTGTACTGAGGAATATGTCCATAAGCCTAAAAGGCCCTTGTGCATTTCTTATACGAATTTGGAGGCATTACTAAGTTACATCACAGTTGCTCTGGTCCTGTAGATGCAGTGCTTGTTTTGGGTTGGTTTTATTCAGACTTCATTAGGATGATGTGAAACAAGAGCTCAAAACCTTCTTTGAATATCTCTCTCTCTCTCTCTGCCAATTTTATTTTTCTTCTTTACTTGGTTAGGATATAAAATACATCTTAGCATAACAGTATTAGTAGAGCTACAAAAAGCCATTACACTGCTGCCAGGAAAAGATCCTTGTACTGACATCTGTGTTCAGAAAGTGAACCTGACAGGAGCGTCAGCCCTGATACTGATTCCTGATGCTCAGCACCTTTCAAGTGATTTACCTCACTGCCAAGCCAATACAAAATTATCCAATAGTTATCTTTGCATTCCATTTGCATTCATGTAAGTCACAACACACTTGACATTGAAGGAGAGGCAGTTTCGTGGGAAGTTTATCTTTTTGAAATCCTCACATTGACCATTTTGACCCTGTTACTGTCTGAAATTCAATATAGTAGTAGCAAAGCTTGAAATTACATTAAGAAAATGTCAATAGTGAAATGCTTAATTATAAATTGAAGTAAGAAAGCATTGTAATTTAATAATTATTAGATTTATGTGACATTTTGACCTTGCTACATTCCAGAAAAAATATAATGCAGCATTTAGATTATTTGCTTCTCGGTCTTTTAAAAATATATTTATAGTACTTTTGCACAAAATCCCTATACCTCCTTAAGTCAAAGGTACTTATTCCAGCCAGTGTGGATATTGCAGCCTTTCTAGTCCAAATACAAAGAAGGAAGGCTGGCAAACACAACCTGTAATTTTACAGACTATTATTATTGCAATTTATTTTTCCTATACCACTGCATACAATGGTGCGCAGGCTGGAGCATGCAAAGACAAGGAAAATTACTCTCCCTACACCAAAGACCTAACACCGTAAAGAGAAGGGTTTCTTGTGAAAATTGGTGGGTTCTTTTAAAATTACAAATTCATGTTCCCACCATAAACTCACTAACCATGCTCACCCTAAAAATCACATATGATATCATCTTTCATCTCACATAAAATGAGTCATTCATCCCTTTGACACTGGACAGTCAGGAACCAGAGACGGTTACTTAACTTACCAAAAGTATACTTCTAACCTTCCATAAAAACAGTCTTGTCTGGATATGAGAATATTTATAAGATGGGAATTATCAAGTCTCTTTCCCAGAACATGAAATCTGAGATTGTAATAATGTTTTTCATCCTGTGACATTAGAACACTATCAAAGTATTGCAGAGGTATCATAATGGACCATTTCAAAAGTGCTGAGGTTCTTAAAGATGAAGAAAGTTTCCAGGTAAGTGTTCCAAAAAAACCCAAAGCTGTATACCAGCATCCTTGATTTTGGTGGAACAGAGACTCCAAAGCAGTTTTCAAAGGCCCACAAAGTATCTGTCTACAACTTCAAGCACCAGATTTTTTAAAAAGCCTACCCCTAGAGTTCATATCACTTTCCATTTAAATCGGAATAAGCGTACTTAGAAAAAACAAGCAAAAGTCTCCAACAGGGCACTATTTTTAGGTAGGTTTCATTTTGCCAGATTTAAACTTCAGTATATAGTCACCATTTTCCTCAAACAATATATCAGAGGTGACAGCCTTGCAGATTTCAGGATTTGCTTTTCTTCTCAAATATGACAGTATAAATCACAAATATCTCCACTGACTTCATTGTAATGCCAAGAGTAAAGTACAGGAGAACTGAGCTCTTGACATTTAATCACAACAGTCTCTATTAAATTCTGTGTGTGTGTGTAAAAGAGACCAAATTGTTCATAAGGATAGGAGCAGAACAAGTAGAATTGAACAAGTGCAGAAGCATTCCAGGTGACACACAGAGAGTCATTCCTCATTTTGCAAATAATTATCACAGAGTGAGTGGGGAAAACTGCAAAAAGAAAATAATTTTCTTAACCTTAAATATAAAATTATTGAGGGAATAATTCAGCTTATCCTTTAACTAGAAGACACATAGAAGTAATAAATTTTGACAAAACTGATATAAGTTACTGACTTAAATGTAATGAATACTGTATACTCAAAGTAAAATTGAAGAGATCTAGCTACTATAAATTAACAATAATTTAGCGATATGCATGGACTAGTTGCTCAAACTAAAAGATTTCCTATCAAAGGCCAAAACATGGGGTATAAAAGAGAGCAATATAGTTGTCTGTGGTGGCATGAGATGGCCAGAAGAGATTCCCTTTTGCCAAGGAACTTTAAGCAGACATTGACAGTGGGATCGAGTGCACCCTCAACACGTTTGCAGACGACACCAAGCTGAGTGGTGCGGTCGACACACCTGAGGGACGGGATGCCATCCACAGGGACCTGGACAAGCTTG
>VZTQ01008557.1:18213-37346 GCA_013400755.1 Pelecanoides urinatrix | reverse complement strand
GGTCCCTTCCAACCCAAACCATTCTACAATTCTATGATTCTGTATATCTGATACATTCTTCTACTTAACCAGTAAAACCCCACTTTCCAAGTACTAAGAAGAATCAGGACATTTTGTAAGGATAATCTAAAGTATGACAGTAGGAAGACCAAGTAAAAAAATACGTGTACCACAACTGTTAAAGGGACTCTATCCAAGTTCTGCAAGTCAGGTTCATTACTGGATAGATTTATTTTGTGCCGGTGTTCATGTTTCTTAACTTAAGGAACTACAAATTGTTGTGGCCATCCGTCCATGTTACAAATTAAGACTTAGATGAATCCATCCATGATGAGCTGTGTGACAACTGCAAAAATGCCCATAAAAGTAATCCCCATATTTGAGATTCCCTAACAAATTAAATAAGAGATTTTTTTTTCCATGAAGACCAAGATGGTTGTCTTCCTTTTAATTTCTGAGAGTCCACCACTGCTGGTTTATCCAATCCCAAAGGATAGGTCTGAGTAAAGAATATGTTCTCTCACTGCAAAAGGAGTCAATGGAACAATAATAGTTTTGGCCAGTTCTCTCCCTGCAGATAGTAATTGAGCCAGACGAGTTAGCAGCTATCTCAAGACGTATAACCAAGACTATAAGCTCTCAAAAAAATAATTCTTGATATGACAGTCCAATAAAGCTTGAAGTCCTAAGTGAACTGGGAGATTTGAGAGACATACAGATGTACCTTGCCAGCACATCGAACAAGAGATGAATGTCAGGGGTTTCATGCTCCTTCTTAAGGATGTCTTTTTTAACTCGCTCTTAAAGGTAAGACTCATGATATGAAGCAAAACAATTTCTATCAACCGAAATACATGTGATGAGATCTTCTTAAAAGGAAGAAGATAAAGAAGCACTGTCATTGGTAGATAGTATAGCATTTACAGATTGCAGAGAAAAATAACAAATGTTTTTATGAAAGGAAGGAAAGATTTCCATTATTTTTGGAACAAAATGACTGTGACTGCAATATATTTTCAACTAGTCTTTACCTGGAATTGCATTATATGCAATACAAATTGCATTATACAAAATGAAAATTATATGGAATGTGCAAAGGAAGATGAAACTGGTACAAAAATTAATAGACTGGCTTTTCTTTTAACCACAAGGCTCCCCCTTTATAACTTATCTGAGAGAAGCAGAAATCATTCTAATTGTTCATTCTAGATTGCATTTTAACTGTGAATTAGATCTTCTCCCCTGTATTGGGTCTGGCTGGGATGGAATTAACCTTCCCCAGTGCAGTCCATCTAGAACTGTGCTTCGTATTTGTAGCTAGAAGGGTGTTGATACCACTCCAGTGTTTGGGCTACTGCTGAGCATCTCTGGCACAGCATCAGGGCTGTCTCTCCAACACCTCCACACATCCCGAAGGCCAGTAGGCTGGGGGTGGGCAAGAGGCTGGGAGGGGACACAGCCGGGACAGCTGACCCAAACTGACCAAAGGGATATTCCATACCATATGGTGTCATGCTCAGCAATAAAAGCTGAGGGTAAGGGGGGCATTCATTATTTATATGTTTGTCTTCCAAAGCAACCTAAGCAAACTAAGGCCCTACTTCCCAGGAAGAGGCTGGATATCACCTGCTGATGGGAAGTAGAGGATAAATCTTCTTTATTTACTTTGTTGTACACTAGATGTGATGAAAAGCAGATTGACCTGTCTCCACCACTGGGGTGGGAGTAAGTTCTTAAATTGGGATACGCAAAACAAGGATAGGACATGACAGAAGGCAATATGAGCTTAGTCAGGAGGAGAATTTTCCAGGACAAGGTACCAGGCTAAGAAAAATCACATTGATACTGGATAACAAAGGAGAATTGAATCCTTCTACTTCCAATAATCCATGAGATTTTTGACACTTTTCAACAATTCCAGATTTGTTCCTGTAGATCACTGCAATGTGCATTTTGCATCAAACAGAATATCTGTTCCAGAATTTCAGGCTGTGAAGACCTCATTCTTAAATGGAAATGTAATATGGTTTTAAGGATCCTATGCTGTAGGATCATTCAGCAATCCTCATTAGGAATATTTTTTGTATTTCCCATTGGAAAACTTACAGTGAGTAACAATCCAATTTTTAAACTGCTAATTAATTTCACATCTTTCACCTAACAATTTGAGTTTGATCATAGCTGGAAATATCTGTGGTGCTTCAAGGAGCTCTGGATATCTATTAGAGTACTACAGAGACTGATCTTGGAAGCATTAAGGAGCGATTTCTAAAATATATGCCACCTTATAAAAAATGCCAGATCCACAAACTGAAAATAAATCTATTGGCAGCTGTGAAACAGAATCAAAAATTTCTGAAAACAAATACCAAAAATACATCAATGTGCCAGCTTTGGTGAGTCACTAACATTCAGTACCAGTCTCTATGTGGCACCTTCTTGGTATTACAGAGATTTCGATTAACCAGCAGCAAGCACAAGCACTAAGAAAGAGGTCAACAAAGGGCTTGATTACAACCCTACAGCCCAGGCCGGTAATACATATTATATTAAAAAGACTTTTAAGGAGAATCATAAATATAGTCCTGGAGCATTGAAAATCAGGTTTTTCTCTTTTGGGGTACATGTTTTAGCCCCTAGATTCCAGTGTCCATCTTGGTCTTATGCCTGGTTTCAACTAGGACAAGAGAGGCAGTGGAGTACAGGGGTAACCCCTCAGTAAGGCTACTCTATCGCATTGGAAACCAGTAACTGTTAATGTAAACATCCTTAACTCAAAATAGCTTAGAACTCATCTCTTTACTGGGCAACTGTTCTAGTTATTAGGGTTTTAATAAACCTACAAAAGCAAATACTCTAAAATATTAGGATATTATTAATCAGAGTTGTATAAAAAGTGTGAGTATCACTATCAACACCACCATAAAAAGAAAATCTGAAGTACCTCTTTCCATGAAAGCCCCAAACCTCTTGCACGTATATCACTCAGCATAGTGCCATCAGTGCATTTGTTCCAAGGGCTGCCGAACCCAATGCCACTTTCTGCACACAAATAAAGCAAGAGCCTATCAAATCTGATAGAGTTGTCCACAGGCATTGGGGCACACGTACAGCCAATATTACTGTAAAAGCAACTGTAACGAGCAGTCTTGCAAATGGGTGACATTTTTTACCTCTACTGCAACAGTTCTTCTTTAGACATGGAAGTCTAAATATTTTTAAAGGCATTATTCTTAGATAGGACAGGTCCTGCTGATGTGCAACAGTATGAGTCGTAATAAAAACATGAAAATAACAAAGGCTACATACTTGACATAAATAGGTTGAGTAGTCAATAGGAAGCAGATAATAATGTACAAGGTTAAGAAGTGACAGGAAAATGCACAGATAAAACTGCTAAAATGCAGTATAAAAGATGGTTCTTTGGGCTTTCATTTGCAGATGTTTTGGATGCTTCATTACTGTGCTCTGCCTGGCTGTTTTAAAAATACACGAAGTAAATAAAGTAGTCTTATTAAAAAAAATCTGCTTTCATTTTTGTAATAAAACCAAACCTTTGATTTCCTTTTAACTAAATCAGTGGCTTTCTGTAATAATTTTTGTGTCTCAGGTTAGACGAAACTAGCAAAAATAGTGAATATTAATTCTGTCTCAGAAATTGAAATTTCATATTAAAGATGCTTTTCATCCAGTGTCCAGTCTCAGCCTGTCTTGATTTTTGCTTCTGTAATTTAACATATGAGGCAATGATAACTAAAACTAAAAGAAAAAGTTTAAATTGGCTTCAGTGTATGCGTCAGCCATTTAGGCTATAGACCTTTTCTTGCCATGAAGCTTTAGTATCAGCTCTTAATAAGCATAATAAGCATCTGCTATATGTTACTCTTGAGCTGATCCTTGAATAGCATAAAACACATGCTCACTTGCTGTTTCACCCCAACCCGTGGAGAAAATATCCCATTCATCTCAGGCACAGAAACAGCGTATTGTGAATTGCAACTGGACCAAAATAACCTTTTCTTAAGCAACATTCCAACATCATGAGAAAGACATTTTGTATCACTTGTACCCATAGAATTTATTAATTCTTTTCAGTCTACAAAAAAATGCAACTGGAATTAAAAATTACTCAATTAAAAAAACAAAAACAAAAACAAACTCTTTGAGGTTCTCGACTGGTTCAGAGTGGCTATAATTTCAATTCTGCCTTTTCAATTCCACTGAAGAGATAAAAAATACGTTACTTACAAATTAGAACAATTTTGGTCTGGATACTCCACTGCAAGACAAACTATTCTGTCAAGAGTTACAAATTCGAATTTTGTCTCCGGAGATTTAAAAACAAATAATTCTCATATGAAGTTGGTTTTCACATAAAGAGCTACGGCTACTGCAGCCCTGTAGTCTCTAGAAACATGCCTGAACCATGGTCTGCTGTGGTACCAACTGCTACTGATTTACTTCCCCCTTGCATGTATATCACTCAGCATAGTGCCATCAGTGCATTTGTTCCAAGGGCTGCTGAACCCGATGTCCTGTATCTGCTATACTCATAGGTAAAGAAATTTGCTCATCTTACAGTGACATCTTCTTACAAGTGATGGCCAGAAGAGCAATATGAGTAACAGCAGAAGCTTCCCTGGCTAGGGGGAACATGTAACTGCGATCAACAGAAGGGTGACCTGGTGCTCACTGGTCCACAGGTTGAGGCTCAGGAGTCTCCTAAAAGCTCAAATAGCAGAACTGAGTGCCAAGCCATGGAAGTTCATGGTCCTGGTTGCTACACCCACTTCAGTGCTGTATTAAAAAATTAATGGTCAATAGAAGAAATCAAAAAAAGAACCATCCCTACAGTAAGAGGAGTGAGTAAATGCTCTTTAAGGCGGACAATGGAACGGGAAGCAATTTCTAGTACAGTAACACAATTGCTCCTCCAATTGGATCTCAACACTTGGCGTTGTATGTTTCTGATACTTTTTACTGATGACAAGGAGCTTTGACAAACAGATAGTGGAGTTGCATTAGCCAAGAACCTGCTCCCATCCAGTGCCATTGAACGGCTGCAAGATTCACTGCTATTCACTCCACACTGGGAGAGATTTTGACAGTTGGCAAATGCCATTCCTTATCACCTTACAAAATGTTTTAGCAATGAGTAAACATGAAAAAAGTCATACTGTATTATAAGGAATAAAGGAAGAGAAGACAAGGGGAAAGGAATGATGATGATGATGATGATGATGATGATGATGATGATGATGATGATGATGATGATCACGATCACGATCATGATGGTGATTACTGTGACTATTATTATTAATGATAGTGAACTTTAGTAATAAATATTCCAAAGTATTAGTAAAGTAATGTCACTCTGTAAATGACAATAAAAACAATACAGTTGTTCCATGGCTACTTTTGACCAACAGTATCTTCTTCAGTCCTGCTTGGTTTTCAATTTTCCACTGCCTTCTTGTATCACCCCAATCTAGATGCTGAGAGTAAAGGTAAGCCATTCTTTTCTTGTAATAAAGATTTTTTCAGGATAATTTGTACTCTCAGAGCTCTGCAAACATGTTTTCCAGTGTAATTGTGACACCCATGAAAACACCTTTTCTTTTCCCTTTAGAGAAATGATTTGTGGAGTTGCCGTTGACTGGAACTCTGTTGGTAATTCTGTTAGTGATACATAGGAAGAAATATGACACTCAGCTCTCTCTGTAGTTCCATTGCTAACAAGAATAAAATAGCAACAAAAAAAGTTTTTAAAATCACAAAAAAATTATTTAATAGCTCCAGGAAAGTAACTTTTTGAACAGAAATGCCAGATATACATTCACTTTTCAAAGCAGAGCAAGAGCATCCTTTCAAACACCAGTCTACCTTTTAAACCTAGTATTTGAGAAGCTGTGATCTCTGTATCTGCCTGATTCAAGATTCAGGTTTCTGTGCTTCTTCTGCAACAGGTAAAATCTTCATGTGTTCTGTTGCAAACTACATGCTCCACACACGTCCATCACCTGTTGAACTTGAAAAGTGCACATTAACCTTCAGAACATGCTAGTACCACTGAAAGGTGTATTTGGAAATTACAAAAAGAAAAAAAAAAACACCTTTGGAACTATAATCTTTTTTAAACATTACTTTAAAAAAATACGTTTGATCCTGCTATCAAGAATTCAATCAGGATATTTCACAGGTAATGACTTTTTTTTTTTCAGTTCAACCATCCATAAAATGGAATCCTCTCTGTGATTACTGAAGCATTTTTAATTGGGCTTTTCCTTACAACCAAGCAGAAGGTCCATAGAGTAAGAAATGAACTCAAAAGTTTGTTACATCCTCCAGCTTTAGAGGGAATTATTGTCATGAGGTCAGCATGTAATTGCCCCTCACTTCCAGAAAGAGACTGTTCAGACCATGCAGTTTGTGGCTAGTGAACAGGGAAACATCACTTCTATTAAACAAGCTTTCCCTATGCCATAGGATGGCTCACAATCCTGTGTGGTGGGCATGTCCACTGCACATTGGCCAAAGAAGGGTAGATAGTGTTGCAAGGCAACGCTGCTTGCCTTGAATGAGAGATAAAGCTGAGAAGAGATGGCCCAACAGAAACAGCAAATGAAAGTAAGTTTATCCCAAGACCTATCAGAAACCCTGCAATATGTGACAGCCTTTCTGATAGGTGATAGTGAGCGGTTTAAGCTGTTGAGATTTCTTGGTTAACTGATATCTATTCATGGTCTGACAGGGAATGCTGTTTGAAATGGTATTGTCTTTCAAAGCATCACTTGTCCTCAGAAAGTTCCTACTGATTCCCCTCATTTAAGAGTCTTTGTCCAAGGTTCCCATAATGATAGTGATAGCTTTTATCCAAGAAACAAAGACCAAGAACAAGCCATGTACCAAGGTTTGCCACTGCATCCAGTCAGTAACAGTAAAGAGATCTGAAACAGAAACATCAAAATCCATGAATCCCCATCTAGAATATAATGTACAATCGGGCTGTGTACAGTGCCTCTGGCACTGATCCTGACCTGGACTGGCTGCTCCGCATCCCACCTCCTTTTCAGTGAGGTCCCTGCTCCCGTCTGCCTTGTTACCTTGTTTGGTTCCCAGCTCACCTTCCCTTATGGAGCAGCTGTGGCCCTTGCTGCACCCTGGCAGAAACAAGGTGGGTGAAACTGAGCAGATGATAAATACTAAAATTACTTCACACAGACTAAAAAGGACAGACACAGACAGTGACCAATGGGAATGCAGTCTGATGTCTTAGTCCGCACTTACAAACATCTTCAAAAGACAAATCTGGGAACGTTCATCCACCTAGTGGATGAAGGGAAGGCGGTGGATGTAGTTTTTCTGGATTTTGGTAAAGCTTTTGACGTTGTCCCTCACAGCATCATTCTGGACAAGTTGTCCAACTGAGATGAGCAGCACACTGCACTGGGTGAAGAACTGGCTGAATGGCAGGGGTCAACAGGTGGTATTGAAAGGGGCTACATCTGGCTGGCGACCAGTCATCAACAGTGTTCCTCAATTCTAGGGCCAGTTCTGTTCAATATATTTGTCAATGATCTGGGTGCAGGAGTTGAAAGCACCATTAGCAAGTTTGCTGCCAACACCAAACTGGGAGGTGCTGTTGACTCTCTTGAGGGACAGGAAGCCTTGCAGAGGGATCTAGATAGATTGGAGCATTGGGCAATGATTAATGGGATGAAATTTAACAAGTCAAAATGCCGGATTCTGCACCTAGGACGGAGTAACACTGGACAAAAGTATAAATTGGGAGAGGAGTGGCTGGAGAGCAGCCCAGCAGAAAGGGAGCTGGGGGTGCTGGCTGACAGCAGGCTCAACATGAGCCAGTGCCCTGGCAGCCCAGAGGGCAAACCGCATCCTGGGGTGCTTCAGTCACAGCACAGCCAGCCGGTCAAAAGAGGTGATTGTCCCGCTGTATTCAGTATTGGTGCAGCCTCACCTCGAGCACTGTGTGCAGTTCTGGGCCCCACAATTTAAGAAGGATGTTCTTGTTCTTCAAGAAGGTACTTGAATACATCCAGAGGGGCAACCTCATTGCTCTTTACAGCTTCCCGCAGAGGGGAAGTGGAGAAGGAGGTGCTGATCTCTTCCCCCTGGTATTCAGTGATAGGACGTGTGGGAATGGCTCAAAGCTGCATTAGGGGAGATTCCGACTTGACATGAGGACACTTTTCTTTACTGAGAGGGTGGTCAAACACTGGAACAGGCTCCCTAGAGAGGTGGTCGATGCCCAAAGCCTGTCAGTGTTTAAGAGACATTGGGACAACATCCTTAATACCATGGTTTAACTTTTCATTAGCCCTGTAGTGGTCAGAAAGTTGGACTAGATGTTCCAACTGGAATTATTCTATTCCTATTTCTAAAATTACTGGCTACACACTGAAAATCACAGATTCAACATTGGTTTTATGGGTCATCATAACAGTCAAGCATTGGTTTTATGGGTCATTATAATCTTCCTCAAACACCACATATGGTTAACTTCTTTTTGTCCAAAAAAAAAGTTACTCATCTATGTCTCTGCCCTAGGAGCTAAACGAGCTGTTTGGCTGTGCCTACACTGACACCTCTCATACATCACTTCTACAAGACTTCTTTCTCTCCAAATTGTCTAGTTTTTTACTACAAGCTAAACTCAAGGCATGTTGTCAACCTATAGCTAGCTTAGCAGATAGCTATTTCTGTTTGGGTTTTTTATGTATGTATGTATGTATGTCTTCATCAATGACATAGACAGTGGGATCGAGTGCACCCTCAAGACGTTTGCAGATGACACCAAGCTGAGTGGTGCAGTCAAAACACCTGAGGGATGGGGTGCCATCCAGAGGGACCTGGACAAGCTTGAGAAGTGGGCCCCTGTGAACCTCATGACGTTCAACAAGGCAAGGACAAGGTCCTGCACCTAGGTCGGGGCAACCCCCAGTATCAATACAGGCTGGGGGATGAAGGGATTGAGAGCAGCTCTGCCGAGAAGGACTTGGGGCTACTGGTGAATGAAAAGCTGGACATGAGTCAACGATGTGCGCTCGCAGCCCAGAAGGCCAACCGTATCCTGGGCTGCATCAAAAGCAGTGTGGCCAGCAGGTCGAGGGAGGTGATTCTGCCCCTCTGCTCCGCTCTGGTGAGACCCCACCTGGAGTGCTGCATCCAGCTCTGGAGCCCTCCGCTCAAGAAAGACATGGACCTGTTGCAGTGGGTCCAGAGAAGGACCACAAAAACAGTCAGAAGGATGGAACACTTCTCCTATGAAGAAAGGCTGAGGGAGTTGGCGTTATTCAGCCTGGAGGAGAGAAGGCTTTGAGGAGACCTTACTGCAGCCTTCAATACTTAAAAGTACATATACTTACTTATAAGAAACACAGGGACAAACTTTTTAGCAGGGCCTGTTGTGACAGGACATGGTTTTAAACTCAAAGAGGGTAGATATAGACTAGTTCTAAGGAAGAAATTTTTTACAGTGAGGGTGGTGAAACACTGGCACAGGTTGCCCAGAGAGGTGGTAGATGCCCCATCCCTGGAAACATTCAAGGTCAGATTGAACGGGGCTCTGGGCAACCTGATCTAGTTGAAGATGTCCCTGCCTACAGCAGGGGGGTTGGACTAGATGACCTGTAAAGGTCCCTTCTAATCCAAACTATTCTATGATTCTATGATTCTATGATTCTATGTATGTGTGTATTTACACATTTTGTATCTTTTATTTCTGTATGTATGTGTTTCTAGGGATTTTGTGCCTAAAAGATTATCTTTTTTTTCTAGCTACATCAGTTGGTCAAAGAGTTACCATCTTTTGCTGTACAAACACTGGCTTGCCTGATGTCTAACTGCCTTTATTGCTTCTAACAAATTTCTGTTAGAAGATTAGGAAGGAGGATTTCACACATATTTCCAGACAGCTCCAGACAGCAAAGACAGAGTGCAAAGACAGAGTAAGGGATTAGCCTTTGATTCAGAAAAGAAATTTAGCTCTAATCAGTTATAAGACTGGTTTAAAGTTATACTGATGGGATAGTTTCCTCAGTGTAGTCTCTTTTCCCAACCTCCAGTTGAAACACCCCATACAGATCATGGCATCCCCTTAAGTGTTACTAAATTCTGCATAGGCATGAAAGCCTTTCTTCGTCAGTAAAGATATAAATTAAACTCTTCAATTGCTAAAGCAAACTGCAATACACACACAGAGTTTATGCCATGATTATGCAGAAAGCCTCAAAAATGCTGTCTCCCATGATTTTTTAAAGACCTAGTGTTATTTTGAGATAGTTTCATCTTCATTCCCTAAATATTCAGGAACTGCAGCAACAACTGTAAATGAAGGTCTGTGGAGCTGTCCTCTCCTATAGTACATGCTAAGGTGTCCAACTGTCATTGCAACAAGATCACAGTAGGGTTAAATTCAGTCATTTGATTTTAATCAGTCAGAAAGTCTGGTGTCAAAAAACAGTACAAAGTTAAAGCTGAAACTGAGCTTACTTGCTTTGCTTTCCCTTCTAGAGACAGTACTAAAAGGTGAGATAAACATGACACAGAGTCATATTAAGTATAGCTTGGTTCATCTACATCACTAAGAGCCAGGCAAGTTATAAACCTGTTAAGGGATTATGGTGACCTGATAATACAGATAAATCTGTAGAGATACCCAGTGAAAAATTTCCCAGTATATGGACGTTTTTGCAAAACTAGCCATTCCAGGACATATGAAGACATGCTTAGTGACCTCCTATCTTTCTCCAAGTAGATAATGTTCTTCGTTACCAATGTCCCTCAAACTGTATTAAGCAAATCACAGATAATTGATCACATAACCGTTTATAGGATAATAAGATAATGAGAATTTGAAAAGAGCAATTGGAAGAGATTGTTACCCTAGCCACTGTCAAGGTAAACGTAACAGAATGAGACAGCATGTATTGTATTTGACAAGCTCTCTATAGTGAAGTCATCAGAAAAGTGGCCACCACGGGAAATGCCAGGCAGCAGAGCAGTTAGTGCTTACCTTTACCTGATGCCGATGGGGCTCTGAAAAGACTTTAGAACAGGTAGGTATGAAATACAAAAGAATTTCCTCAATTTGTCATAGTTCCAGGAAGAAATATGAGATACAGAAGGTTTAACTTTGGGGCTTGTTTTATTATACTGTGACATTTTGTCATCTGAAAACGGCTCCTGCCCTGTTGACCTGCCAAACAGGAAGGCACAGGCACAAGCCCTGACTGTTTGTTGGGCAAGATCCCCAGCTGCACCTCTTCATCTACTTCTGAGCATCTCTTTAGTGCCAAAGGATTTCCCTGTCTGCAACATGATAGGAACTGGCATACTGATGAAGTAACACCTTTAAGGTCCAATACAAAAATGACAGTAAGCAGAGCAAGAATAGTCCTTTTATAGTTCTCTTGGTTTTTCTGATACACACTAAGACAAGATCTCACTCAATATGCCTAGGCTGTCACTGAGTAAAAAAAATTTAGGCTTGATACAAAGTTCTAAATGCAGTCCACATTGCTGCACAAGTCAGTCATTTGGATTCCCAGGAGTCAGACAGCTGACCTTCTTATAGAGTAGAAAGTCCATACTGTTTCCAACTTCAAATGTCCTCTAACTTTAAATTGTTGGAGGGAAAAAAAAATTCTTAACAGTGCACAGTGTTTACCAAAAGCTGCTTGCAATGGGCAACAGTCAGTCCTGAGTTCATTTTGTAAAATTATTTGTCTCTTGTATTAAGAAACCTGCAGGAAAAATTGCTATTAAAGGCTTCATATCTCCTAGGATTCATAAGTCTTGTTTGGATCATTCTCTTGGGTTTTTCAGTCCCTAAAATATCTAAGTTAATGACTGTCAAGACTAGTGCACTGATAGTGTCAGTAGTCTTGAGAATTTCAGTAAATATCTTATGTGAATATTCAAACTACATTCCTAAAAAAAAAAAAAAAAGAAAAACCCTTAAAAAACCAAACCACCTTTCATGTATTTTCATCATCACAGGTCATGTATTAATTGCTGTGATCTGTACAATTACTTGTTATTTTGTTAAATAGTATTTAAATTTTATTTATTGCTTTCATGCATGGTTGCCTTTCTCAGGTTGCTTTACCCAATTAGCCTGTTCTTGAACATGTACACTCTTAGCTTACTGATAATTAAAGTTTCTCATTGCGGAAAATAAATTGCATACCTATCTACCCCTTTCCAGCAAATTAAAACAAATCAGACAATGAACCTGATAGATCCCTGGAAGGGATTTCCCTGGCTGCACAAAATTTTTTTCACAGGGAAGTTAAGTATCCTCTTTGCTTTAATGCCATTTGTGCTCAAAGACACTGAACTAAAACATAATGATCCTTTTTTTCCCTCAAGGTGATTGTCCTGTCAGCAATCCACAAGCTGATGGACAAGTTAGCATAACTCATCTATTGTTAAAATGACCACAGTACAGGACATGGTCCTAACCCTTATAACAATTCCCCCTCTTAGAAAGGGGTGGATGCATGCTCTCATAATTACAGGACACAATCCATGGAGTATCTTAGCCTGCTGCAAGAAAACCATTATGTAGAATGCCTTTATTCCCACGTCTTAGAATGTAAGTAAACGTGGGTTCAGTAGAAACTTAATGTTTATTTCACCTTCATCTGCTTCTAAATAAGGATGATCAAAAGTAACTCCCTCCTTAAAAGCACCTATTCATTATTCTTCCAGTGCAGAGTGTAAGACCACCAAGTGAAGCTAGGAGGAACAGGATTCAAAACAAACAAAAAGAGGTCGCCTTGCTGCCACAGTAGTACTCTGGAAGTCCCTACCAATGTATGCTATCATGCAAAACTTGTATTGGGGTTCAACAGAAGAGTGAGCAAGCACTTTAAAGAGAGATCCTTTAAACACTTCTAGATAGACAAACCACATCAGATTCACAAAGTTCCCCTCAAATAAAAAAAGTATGAAGCTTGGGAGCATACCTGGGAAAAATACAAAGTATATTTGCTCTGTTACTATTTTTCCTGTGCATCTGCTCAGTAGGTACTGTTGTAGAAGGATACGGCACTGGCAGGAGTTCAAGTACAACTCATGTTCTAGCCCACTATCCAGTTCCGTGAGGATATAGAACAGTGCAGGACTCAGAGTTGAGTCCCTGCACTGCTTCCCTGCACTTGATCTCCCTCCACTTTGAGAGTGGATGCTACATTAACAGTCAAAGGATAGCTTTGCAAACACGAGAGCATAGAGGTTAAAAAGCTTGATCTGGACTATGCCTACATACTTTGTAAGGGTATCAGATGACAGTACCAAAATACTACTATATTGTTACCAATATGACACTTACTGCTTTTCCCCTGCTGAAAATCCTTTTGCGTTCATTCTTAGCAAACTTACATTGACTGTTTTCCTTGGTTTCTTCCAGATTTAATTTTTTTTTTTTTGTCATTTGCTACAGACTTTTTCCCTGGGAACTGAAGATAATGGCAGTTGATTTTCAGTTCTTCCTTTACTTCCATTTTTAAAGATAGATAATACATTTGTTCTTGTTCATTCTTCTATCACCTTGTTAAACCTTTACTGGTCCTCAAAGATAATTACTGCTTGCTCTGAGACTGCTGTGAGCACTTCTTCAAGGAGGACAAAGCTCTGTAGTTTCATGTCAAGCTGATTTGAGAAAACCTGACTTACCTAGACACTAATTCATTCTTCTCCTCTAACACACTGATGTGTTATCCCTTGAAGATTATGCTAGCTTACTGATTGTGGTGGATGTCTTTGGTAAAGTTCACTATCAAAAGATACTAACTTTGGCCTTCTCAACTTCATGTACCAGTATTTTTTCTTCTCTTCCTTGTTATTCTGTTTACTGCTAATATACTAATAAAATTACTCCATGGTACTCTGGTAGTTTTGTGGTTGTTATGTATTTTGTTTTTTCTTAAGCTTATCCTGTACTTCCATCCTCACACTTACTCATCTGACCTAGTTTCCATTTCCTGTACATTTTCCTCCTGGTCCTGAAGTCAACAAAGTTGTTTTTTTAAAGCATCTTTTATCTTTCCTCTGTAATGGGATGCTTTTCACTTGTTCATTTTTGAATGAAATCAGGTATGGCAACTGTGAATTCAGCATTATCTGTATGTGTGAGTCATATTCTAAGCATGATCACAAGATAGTAAGCCTCAGCAAATCCAAGGACTTCCTCATCCCGTATTTGGGCCTCTGTAGGGCTTATGTTGAAGCTAGGCACTAAAGTGCTCAGACAGTTGTGCTGGCAAAAAGTGCATCACAGAGTAGCAGATGCCTGGGGAGCTTCTGTATCACAGGAAGATGCAGTAATATGCTTGGGCCTTTCCAGTAGTGGGTGGGTACTCATCAGAAGTCTTGTGCATTACTGTATCCTATATAGATGACTCAAATCTTTCTTTCAGTCTGACATGCAGTCTCAAGTAACAATAACCACTCATTGCCTTTGCTGATTTTCAAGTGCAAAATTTTTTCACTGATAGACAGGGTCAAATAGCTGAGAGAATTCAATCCTTCATAAATATTCTTTATCTGGAAAACTTATTTTCCTTCCACCTGAAAGACAGAAAAACTTCACCCACAATCATGCGCAATAAATGCTGTCACTGTATACTTACAAGAAAAAGATTAAAATACTTGGCAAAACTGTCTTATTGATATTGTATTGCTACACTAGAAAGGAAAGGAAGTAGGATCTTAGACTGTCTGGAGTGAACCTTCCTTAAATTAGTACTGCACAGTAAGAAAAGACATTAACTCTACATTACAAAAATGACTGCATCATTCATCATAGATCACCAAGGTTTGTAGTTTTCAAGGTTTCCATACTAAAAATACAACAATTTAATTAGGATTATAAACTGTGCAATGCTTTACTGCCATCTATTTAATATAAAAATATCCAGATTTTGGTATGATAAATACTCATTCCTCATCTAATATCCAAAAGCATCCATCGCTGATCATCTGTCTCTGTGCAAACTGTGACAGAATTTCTAATATAAACCATTATTATTATTGGGATGATTAATTACAAAGAGTTGAATCCTGCTTTCTGTGCAGTGGTGTAAATGCAGAGTAACACCACTAGCTTGCTAGCTACATTTACATTGGGATGCAACATGTTTTCAGTTTTAGACATGCTAGTAACAGAGATGAAGAGTGTTCTATATGCCAGATATAGTCTGATGTTTTACACACGGGCTCGCCCTAGGTCCTGTTCTTCTCCCTCACTCCACTCCTAAATGGCATACATGTTAAATATAGCATCATCGAATCACAGAATGGTTTGGGTTGGAAAGGACCGTTAAAGATCACCTAGTCCAACCCAGCTGCCATGGGCAGGGACATCTTTCACTAGAACCGGTTGCTCAAAAGTCCTGTCCAACCTAACCTTGAACACCTCCAGGGATGGGGCATCCACAATTTCTCTGGGCAACCTGTTCCAGTGTTTCACCACCCTCATCATAAAAGATTTCTTCCCTATGTCCAATGTAAACCATATTTCAATTTAAAACTCTTGCCCTTTGCCCTGTCACTACAGACCCTGGTAAAATGTCTCTCTCCATCTTTCATATAAGCTCCCTGTGAGCGTTGAAAGGACACAATAAGGTCTTCCCAGAACCTTNTAACAGTGACTTGGGAAGACAAACACCATCACTCTGAACATCCCCACCCTTCCTTCTTCCCCCAGCTTTTATTGCTGAGCCTGACATTATATGGTATGGAATATCCCTTTGGCCAGTTGGGGTCAGCTGTCCCAGCTGTGTCCCCTCCCAACTTCTTGTGCACCCCCAGCCTACTCGCTGGTGGGGTGGTGTGAGAAGTAGAAAAGGCCTTGACTCTGTGTAAGCACTGCTCTGAAGTAACTAAAACATCCCTGTATCATCAACACTGTTTTCAGCACAAATCCAAAACATAGCCCCATACTAGATACTGTGAAGGAAATTAACTCTATCCCAGCCAAAACCAGCACAGGTGGCATCCCTTCCCTTTAGTGAATCAATTACACCACTCAGATACATGTCACCTGCAAACTTGCTGAGGGTGCACTCAATCCCACCATCTGTGTCATTGATGAAGATATTAGATAGTATTGGTCCCAGTATGGACCCTTGAAGGCCACCATTCATTATTGGTTTCCATTTGGACATTGAGCCATTGACTGTAACTCTTTGGATGCAGCCATCAGCCAATTTCTTCTCCATCAAACCCATATGTCTCCAATTTAGAGGTAAGAATCTTGGAGGGGACTGTATCAAAGTCCTTACAGAAGTCCAGGTAGATGACATCCATAGATCTTTCCTTGTCCACTGATGCAGTCAGTCAGCATTGCTGCCCACAGCAGCATGAGAGGTCATGCAGCACAGGACAGTGTTACTATCTGGCCATTATTATAAGTACTGCTGTCCAGACCAGGCACTTCCAGGACACCATTGCAGAGCACATACTATCCCAAAGATACTCTTAATGCAGGCACCTCCAACAGTAAAAACTACCCCACTGAGGATTTCATTAATCTCCTATCCTTTATGAAAACCCGAACAAATCAGAATGTATAGAATAAAGGAGTCTGGGGAATGTTTGCATGGAGGGGAGGCCGGGGGAATGGCAGTGGATGCCACTTCACCTCTATCTGTCCATCACTTCTGAACCCAGTGGATTATGCCAGTCCTATAGTAAATCAGTGTATGGAGTCACTACATTTACTCTGCCATCCCAGCCCCAACATTTAGTAAACCTTCACTTCTTGACCCCAGTCCCAAAACCTGGTATGATTCCTCCCATAGTTGGTTATCTCACAGCTGCTATGGGCTGTGGAAGGTAGTCACAGAGGGTTCACATCTCCTCAACAGTTTGGGGACGGGGACAGTAAGAATGGGAAAGCAAGGGAGAAAGCAAAGGTCTACACAACCACAAACGGTTGGACTTTTCATAACAGAAGAATGGAGCACACAGCCCACCAGATGCAGTGGAGAACCAACATTATATACAAATGACACAGGCAGCTGCTTGGAAAATTTTATTTCCAGGCTGTAAAACCAACTCAGCTTTTCATACTGACAGCTTTAGCTTTTGTACTCATTTTGAAACCAAAAGGATTCTTTATAAATTTTTTTAGAAAATCTGAGAATTACTAAATTATATCCTGCTTTGTGGTAGATAACCCTGCCGTAAAATTCTATTAAATTCTCTGGGACTTATTATTCAGCAGAGAGAAATTTGCGGGCACAATAACCATTCTAAACCTCTATGCTTGTTATCTAACAGGTCCAAGAGAGTGTCTCTGCTTGTTTTTTAGAAACAGTAAGTATGTTCTGTTTGCTTTTAAGGAATATCACCTACATACAGAAGGGGTTGGGAAATCCCAGAATAGGCTATGAAAAATTAGGCTTCATGAAATACAATATACAGTCTGAGTGAGGTAAGGAGTTAATTTTTAGGAAACAATCCATTCTTGACCATATGTTCATGTGCCTAAATTAAACAAGAAGCCGAGCAGAACTTCTGCACAATAGCTACTGGAATTCTACCAAATCTTATTGGAAAAATCTTCCAAAAAATACCTTCAAAAAGATGCAATTAAAGCTAAAATTATATAAACAGTTTTTTCATTTATAAATCTGTGTTCTGCCATCTGTAGAAATGAAAACAACATGCATTCTTATGCTGGATCGCTTATCTGCATAAGTCAGGCTTCAGATCCACACCATGTAACATTCTCATCTTTAACACATTTGTTCTACAAAACAAATGCTGCGTGCAGAGATAAAAGTATTATTAATAGTGTCCCAAAGCAGCTCAGAAAACATCACTTATTATTCCTGTAAGCAAGAAGTGCAAAGAAATCTGTAAATGTTGGGTTTTTGAGAAAAATAGAGAATATAGTATGGATGAGTAATTGGATATAATTTGTCTTACTCAACTGTTACTAATATTGACAGTCACACAATCTGTTTCATACACTTTAAAATCATGGGCTGAATTAAAGGAAATTTGTTTGCTTCTGAACACATTTTACTTACTTATTATGATTAACAATGTAATCACTGTACAGATGAACAGAAAATCTGGAAGGTTTTTGTGATGCTCCTTGCAAAAGGTAAGAAGCAGGCAACACCAGGGACCTTGTTTCAGCAGCACAGCTTTAAAGTCCCTATCATTTCTTGTCACTTGAGGAACATAAGAGCTAGAATGCTTTCTCTGTCTCAGTTGCAACGCAGGTTAATCAATCATGGTGCAGATCCCAGACTGCACCTTTACATTCAGCCAACACCTGATACAGAAAACAGTGTCACTAAGTGAGGAGATGTTATTGCTTGTTGTAATTAACAAGCCTTTAGGAATAACTGTCTGAAAATAACAGGGAGAACTTGCTTTGCTGAAAATAACAGCCAAAAAAAGAAACAAGAGGGAAAATTACTGCCAGCATAATAACAACTTTGCTTAAGAAAGCAAAGCTGCTTCTCATGACTGCTGTGGCAATGGGAAGGACATTATAATTGACTTCACAACTGGCAAAGTCTTTGGACTGATGCCTTGACTATCTTCCCTTGACAAGAGCAGCTGTCCTGGCTTTGGCCTTGTTGTTTTTAAACAGGCCGGGCTCTGCAATTGACAATGATGCAAGCTAGTATTTTTGCAGGAGCCCTGAGGGGATATGAATAGAAGAAATAAATGAATTATTATACAGCATTTCATATCCTAATTACAAATAAGGATATGGCACAAGGTAAATAGTACTTGTTACAGCATGATTAGTACAAGGTACAGAGACTGTGAGTGGCCCTCCCCCAGCATAGGCCTGATGTTAACCCCTTCAAAACATTTTCTGGAAAGCATAAGTTATGCTTTGTGGGGGCTTCTATTTTATCATTATGCTATTTATTCACACAGCTCAAAATTAAATTCAGTTTTGAACAGGTGTGGAAGAATAGAGTTCAGAGTGAGCATGTTTCATCCCTATCTTATACCACCCCTTGCTCCAGAGGCACTGAGTATTGGTCAAGTGGGTCCAGTCACTCAGGCTCTTCCTCAAAGGAAGGGAGGAAGGAAGGAAGGAAGGAAGGAAGAAGGAAGGAAGGAAGGAAGGA
>VZTQ01008557.1:0-12398 GCA_013400755.1 Pelecanoides urinatrix | reverse complement strand
TGGGCCCCTCACTACAAGAAGGACATTGAGGTGCTGGAGCATGTCCAGAGAAGGGCAACAAAGCTGGTGAAGGGCCTGGAGCACAAGTCTTATGAGGAGCGGCTGAGGGAACTGGGACTGTTTAGCCTGGAGAAGAGGAGGCTGAGGGGAGACCTCATTGCGCTCTACAACTACCTGAAGGGAGGTTGTAGCAAGGTGGGGGTTGGTCTCTTCTCCCAAGTAACTAGTGATTGGACGAGAGGAAACGGCCTCAAATTGCACCAAGGGAGGTTTAGATTGGACATTAGGGAAAAATTCTTTACTGAAAGAGTGGTCAGACCTTGGAACAGGCTGCCCAGGGAAGTGGTGGAGTCACCATCCCTGGAAGTATTTAAAAGACGTGTAGATGAGGCGCTTAGGGACATGTTTTAGTGGGCATGGGGGTGTTGGGTTGACGGTTGGACTCAATGACCTTAGAGGTCTTTTCCAACCTTAGTGATTCTATGATTCTATGATTCTATGATTCTATGATTCTATGATTCTATTCTAGTGGCACTTCTCATAGCAATGAGCTCCTTTGGCCACTGTTTGGACCATGCTTTTTGCACCTCTGCAGAAAATTCTATTAGAGCCTGGTCCTGGTCCCACCTAATTCAATAGATGGTTTCTGGTTGACCTGAATTACAGTAATAGCCTTTTATAGTCCCAAGTTAAACAATAGTCTAAGTCAGAATAAAATTCTTTTTTCTTTAAAAAGTGAAAAAGTAGGGAGGGGAACAGAAAAAAACACATATATATGTGTGGAGGGAAGGGAGTGAGAATTGGTGATATATGCGTGCCATGTATCCCTGCAATGGCAAGAACAAAATGACAATAATAATGTTAACAATGTGTGGGCATACCTATTGTTTCTCAAATCAGCTTTTACTAACTTGTTTTAAGATTCTTTCCCGGGATCTTGGACAAACTGTAGGAAGAAGGGAAATGTAGGCAATCAGAGTACTGAAAAAAATCAGGGAAAAAAAATCAGTTTAGTGTTGTGGCGATGAAGACATTGCAAGGGGTGCCATCTACGCTGAAATTAGAAAAGAAAAAAGAAAAAAGAAAAATGAAAAAGATCTGTAACTTTGAAGACTTAAAAGAATTTAAAAGAAAGAAAACGGTGTTTTGTGGTTGCTGAAGTCATAGGTGAGCTAAATCTGTGCCCTTTGAGAGGCTCCCTGCACATCCTGACCTCCATCAGCTGACTGACTCCAGGTTAGCACATTTCACTGACCATCCCTGTCTCTCCATGAGCTGCAAGAACAAAATCATTCATATCAGTGAGACTACAAATTCTCATAGCTATGCTCACTCTTACATTGCATATTTCAATATGTAAAACGTAGCTGACTGCCTTTATAATCTCAGAAAACAAAGAATACTAGAATACAATAGCAAATGCTGTTATAAGTGTTTTATCTTTGTATTTTGTGAGGTTACCTAAAAAATAAACTTTTCAGGTTTGAAAGTCTAATAATAGTGGTACTGATCAGGGACAGCAAGTCTCCCTGGAAACTGGACAAAATATTTGCATTCATTGCTCTATTTTTTCATCAAAATTATGTTTTAGTTTCTAAGGAATTATAAGGAATGTCAATAATAGCATGTAGCAAAAAAAAAAAAAAGGAAAGTCAGATGCACTACAGGATTTCCATTAGATCAAAGAAATAATACATTACAAGAAACCAGTTACCACGTTAAATATTTAGAATATATATGGCATCTACAAAAGATAGGACCTCTGTCTTCTCTTTATCACTTATTCCTATGATATACTATGAAGAGTTTATTAACTGTAATTTGGGAGTTATTTATAGAACATCACCATTTCTTAGGCAGAAATCTCATGCTTATCCTGATACAGCTTTTATACCACTTATTCTATGGGTTTTAAAAGTCCTTATCCTGATAAGAGGAAAAACAGACCTCTGGGACACTGAGCTCAAAGATTTCCCACATGAACACAGAAATCCAGCCCATACTGTTACTACACAGGCCAGAAGCATCCTGTAATTCCAATCTTGTTCCCATTGCTCTAAGTGCTTTTGAATAAGAATATTCAAAATAAGGGGTGGCAACCTTCACCTGTGACTGACACCTATAAAAACTTCCCATTATCCGGAAGCATCTATGAAGGATTCCTGGATCTGACTGCTTTATGTCACCAAAAGTTTCAGATCCTAAAGTCCAGCAAATATACTTTAGGAAATTTTGAAAAAGAAAAAAGAAGGATAATACAATTGTTATAGTATAGCTTTGTTCTGTATTTCACTATATTTACTTAGTACAGGTTTCCTTTGTAACCTTGCTACTGGTGGTGGAGGCAGCCTCTTTCTTTTTCCCCCAAGAAAATTTAAAATGGATTTGTTAACCTTACAACAATATAAACTTAAATTTAATTTTCTTTTCTCCCTCTGAATTCACATTTTCAGGATATTTTAATTCCATATTTACATGTCAAATAAGTTCACACTGCAAGAGGTATCATCTATTTGTTTACTTTTTTTTTTCTCAGTTCTGTACAACATTAACATCACAGCAGAATTCACTCCAGTCTCTGGCAAATATTTCCATCTTTGATTGATTTTGAAGAGAAATTCCCTGGTGAATCACAGAAATTATTTCCACCCCTACAAGTATGAAGGTAAACAAGCACAATAGTAAACAAGCATAAGAGCAAACAAGTTTTAAAGTGTTCCCATTCAGTGCCATGATTTCTCAGAGGATCTCACATCAACACAAAACAGGTTATAGATTTATTGTTCACATCTTTCAGTCAGAAGCTGCTATTGAGGTTCACATTCAGTTCTGAAGTTTGCTAAACTTTAAAACCTTCCCAGTGAGACTTTACAGAAATGTTTGAGTCTGTATGTGAGTTGAAGAAGAGCTTTTTAACCGAACTATAACTTAAAATTAAAATGGTAGTGACTATGTAAAACAACAAGAGTTTCAATGATGCAAAACAAGGCAAGAGACATAAGAGGAGAAAGACTATACAAAAAATTCCAGGAGGGTCAGAAGCCAATAGCTTTCACTCCTGGTAAGTGCTATCTTTGCCTCCAGCAGTTCAGCCAGCCCTGACTTTTGATGAATCTTCCACAAAAGTGGTGGTTTTCAAAATTCAGTGACCTGGATGGGCCAGAGACCACTGTGGCAGTCAAAATTTGACATTTTGGACAAAATTGTGGACAATTTTGGACAAAATCTGGCTGTAAGGCAATAGGCTGAGTGATCAGTCTGCTCACACAAGTGACTGGCATGCATCAGCACAAAGAAAAAGGGGGCCCAGGGTTTCTTCCTTGCTCCAGTCCTGACTACTAGTAAGCAGCCAGACAGAAAGTTGAATCTTAGTTTTCTCAAGCTTCTGCTCAGTCCAGCAGGAGCTTGGCTCTCTCTCCTTTGCTCCATTGTCTGTAAAGATATCTCTGGTTGTTGGATTTCACAAGAGGGATGAAATGACACATCCAAAACTGCAAACACTTATTGCAATTATTTGGGGGAGTGCAAGAGAAACATTCTTTTAATAACCAAGAGCAAGCTACAGCAGTCAAAGCTGACTTTGAAATTAATCACAGGTGGCTTTAACACAGTTCAGTGGATGATTCATTACAGGTTATTTTGCAAGGCCCTTTCCCAGACTTTCAGCATGTACTTTCGTGCTTCTCAGCCTGCTACCTGTCCTTAGAGAAGGTGACCAGGAGAATTCTTTATGCTGCTGCTCAGCAGTTGTCAAATAATTTTATTTAAACAGTGTGTGTTGCTGATGTCCTTTCACACCTAAGCCTTTCTTCTGCTGTAAAGTCCAGCCCTATACTTTATTTAAAGCTTAGCAGAGCTATGTGTTTCAAGACTCCAAGCTATGATTCATCTTGGAAGCTTCTTTATCCTGCAGAATCTGAAAAATGCACAACACAGCCAGAGGTTTTAATTTTTTTCCTGTATTGTCAAAATCATTGTGCAGATACAGAAGGTTGGCCCTGGACATTCAGGTGGATGGAGGACAGCAGGAGGTTCTTGCCCCTCCTGGGTATGTACTAAGTCCTGCCATCTAACGGCTGTTCATTGATAAATACCTGGTAAATTATTTCTTCTGCACCTCTGTAGTGTAAAGCTCAATCTTTTTCATATGTCAGCAGTGCTGGGAAATTATTGTTGTTTGTAAACTTCTCTGAGACTCTTCAATGGAAGAGGTTATAGAAGAGTGACACAGAAGTTATAGGAGGGAAGTTCTCTGGATAAAAGTTTTATTTCACTTGACAGCATTACAGTGATGATGAATTTATCTGCCTCATAAAAACATTTTAAAATTTTCCATAGGAGAATACATTGACGTGTGTGAATACTCAAAAGAAAGGAATTCCCTTTCAACTACATATGCCTGTTTATTAGTTAGCACTCCTTTACTGTTAGTATTAAAGGCTTTGAAGAACAAATGCCTACAAGCAGGCTGCATAGTTTGAAAAGCAGTGGCAAGGGACCCAGTGATTTCTGAAGACCAGTGAACACAGCCAGGAGAAGAAATGAGCAAGAGAAGGATTTGATTAAGGACGCATGCATCAATTATGGCAGCTCATAATTCCAATTATGTTAATAGGATTAATGTGCTTCAGCCTGTCAGTTGTACTTAAAATTAGCAAAACACAATGCTCATTCTCAAGATGTGCACACCCTTTCCCTTTGAGCTGCAGGATGTGAGAACTCACAAAACAGCAGTTGCACCAAGAGCAGCAGGCAACAGCAACAGGGAAATGAAGAGCACTTGGCTAAGACATAATTGCAAACTTACATAGTTTCCAGTCTATGCTTACGCACTGAGCAGAGATAATGCTGTGTTAATGGTAGAAGGCTGACCTGTTTTCCATTTGACCAAGAAACAGAAAGACTGCACGCAGACAGAGCAGCAAGCAGCTCAGCAGAGGTGTCACTCTCCCATGTATAACTAACAAAAAGCACCACTCAGGGCTAGGAGAAGTGAGGGCTGGCAGGCACAGGTGCTTGGGGGACACAGTCTTTGGCCTCTCTTTGCGTGTCAGATCTAGAATTACAATAAGATTGTGTGTGAAGTTGTTTTGGTATGCTAGTCAGCTGAAGAAGGACATAACCACAGCAATGTACTCTCTCACCTTTGAATCCTCGATCTTCCCTGGCCTCATAGACCAAATCAGCACAAGTGATGCTGACTTATTTTGGCACTGACACACTAGCTTACACGAGCCAGCACTGCAAACAGGATGGCTTGAGAGAAGACATAGGGGTTGCTAGCTCAGAGAACTTCTTATGCCTTGTGACATTGTGTCTCTGGCACTTTCTACTAGGCAGAGCAACATTTCACAGATATAAAACATATTTCTAGGATCACCTCCTCAGTGCTTTCCTTCCTGTGCTGGCCGTTTCTGAGCAGAAAAACAAGGGTGCCACTATGGAGTTTAAGTGTGAGGAGTCCCACATTTCCCCTGCTCCTTTAACCAGTAAGATCTCCAACTAACAGAGATGTTTGCAAACACCTTTTTAAATGGCATTTTTCCTGAAGTGATGGAAGGAAGATCACAGTACTTCCCTAATACTGACTCACTGGAGCCTACGTGGAATAGTAGGAGTGGATGGGAATCTGTAGGGTTCACCAGGCTTGGCAGCCTCTCAGTGACATCATGAAGGCGAGCCTCCTTGTAGGCAGCCAACTTCTCTGGAGAAGCTGTCTGGACAGGAAATGGGTGCTTCAGTGCCTCTCAGTAAGGCATCTCCAATTACTGATACTTTACATGCTTTTCTGGTGGCACTGGTTCTAATGCAGGTAGGTGGTTGGATGAACTTTGCATGGTGAGCTTCTCCTGGACCCTGTCCTTTACTCACGTGCTCTTAATCCTTCGCCCCCAGAGCATCATATCTGTTATGCAGGGGCACTTTAGGGAAGCAGGAAGGTTCTTCCTTCTGCCCTGAGCAGAGACAAGGGTCCAGTCTCCTTCAACTCATAGGTTACTTGTGTGAGTCAGCTCAAGGGTGAATTCAGGCTTACCTTCCCTTTGCCACAGCCTTAAGGCAATGACCTTCAAATATTAGATAGTCTACAGCAGCAGGAAACACAGTAATAAGTAGAGACTTCAATTACTGACAACCTGACTGAATAACGTCAGACCACAACAGAAGGTCTACAGTTTTAGACACCCTAAATGACTGTTTTTAGAGGAAATACACCAATGAAATCAATCAGAATCAATGAAACATCTAGGGTTGCATTCTAGGGTTTAAGGTGTAATTCTGAAAAACAGATCCAAAAGAGCTTACCAAGAGGTTATCTAGTTCACCTTTTTGTCTCCAGACAGGATCAACCATATACATATTACTAACAGGGCATTTTCCAACCTGCTTTTAAACACCTTAACAGTGAAGACTCTCAAGTAAGACCTTCTCAGATAATCTGTTGGAAAAGAGCTGCCGTCTTTGGAAAGCCCATGCAGGAGCACCTCTTGGCAGGACTGTGGCCCTGGGGGACCCATGTTAGAGCGGTCTGTTCCTGAAGGACTGTACCCTGTGGAAAGGATACTTGTAGAAGCAGTTCTTGAAGAACTGCAGCCCATGGAGAGGACCCACCATGGAGCAGTTCATGAAGGACTGTTCCCCATGAGACGGACCCCATGCTGGAGCAGGGGAAAAGGGTGAGGAGGAAGGAGCAGCAGAGAGGAACTGATGGACTGACCACAGGCCCATTCCTCATCCTTGTGCCGCTTGGTTTGGGAGGAGATAGAAGTCAGGAGTGAAGCTGAGCCTGTGAAGAAGGGGGTAGAGGTAGAACCGAAAAAAGGCCCTTATAGTTGCTGTAGAGTCCTGCGACAGTGACAGTAAGGTCATTAGCCTGCAGCTCTGCAGCTCTTAAAAGTACCACTGATACAGTTGCTTTAGTAATCAAAAGTAGACTTGCCTTGCTAATGGTGATTCATAGTAAGCTGTAATAAAGAAATTTAGGAAATAAAGCCTCCATGTCCCGTGCATTAGGACAAAATCCTGCAAACCCCCTGTTGCAATTGCTATACACTCATGGGCTGGGTTCACTTTAGGATGTGACCCTGGTGTTATTCTTTGTGTACTACCATGGGGCGGTGCAGGAGTCTGCCTCCATCTTCAACCACACATCCGGTGGCTGAAGTCAGCAGGAGCTGAAGCGAGCCATCCTCCATGAGCCTTCTTGGCCTCTGACTGCAGAACCCCCACCTCCAGGCTCCCCATGGTCTTGGTGGTCCTGTGACAGACTCACGCTCTCACCCCCTTGCAACAGCCCCAAGGCAGCCAGGCCCTTTCATCCTCTCTCCCCAGGTGCTGCAAGCAGAAAAGATGTCCCCTCAGCAGGCTGCAGGGCTGGGAATGCGGGACACGGAAGAAGGGCTCAAACCACCCTTGAAAGTTCACACTTCTTTTATTGGTGGCTGGGAGACACACACCGGCTGGCTGTGCTGAAGCACCACTGCTTCCTGCCTGTGGTTTCCCCATCTTGTCAGCCACTTCTCCGCTGCCTTCTGGCGGAGTGCCGAGCCCCTGGCCAGGAGCCGGGCCCAGGCTGAGGCACGGGGTTGAACCAGACCCCTCTGCCACGGCATCACCTGATCTTCTTTCAGCCCACCACTGCTGCAGTGGTGCCTTGCCAGCCTTGCCAGAGGTGACTCAATCCACCTGGGTTGGCTCTCATCTTCTGGAGAGTTCACACCAAGCGCTGAACGTCATCTTCCGCAGGGCATACCTTGATGGGCTGCACCCACTCTTCTGCTGGGTCCACCCTCTATCAGTTCCTCATCATCCTTTCTTGGATGTTTAGCAAGGGGCTGCAGAGTGATGTTATCTTTGTTTGCAGTGAATTTCTTCTTCCTCCCCAGCTGCACCACTGGATCAATCCTTCAGGCTTTGCGGCACACCACGCAAAGGTTAGCAGTCCCTGCTTGATGCTTGCCTGCACCCAGCCTCCTCCAAGTCTCCTTGGTACTCCAGGAGCCAGAAATTCAGTGAGTGGAAGCCAGCAGCAGGGGTGCCTTTTTTATGGGGCCGGGGACAGTGGGCAGTGAGGTGGTGTATGCCATCAGGAGGCTACTGTGGTGCTGGCCCACAAATGGTTAAATATGCCTCCAGGTGGTAGCGTTAGCTGTTGATGCAGGTGTCAACACAATAGGTACCAATTCCTGTGTGGTATGAACTGGGGTTACACTGTGGCTCCCATGCTGGAAAGCTGAAGGATGGAAAAATTAAAGGAAGGTGCTCGACAGAAATTTAGCCTAGCTCCAGAAGACATGCAACTGTAATTACACTCTGTCTTACAATCACAGCCAAGGATGGTTACAATTCAAATATAACTGAATGCCAGCTGGTATCCACTTTTACCTAAAAACCTCATGCTAAGGAGGCGGGGAGGAGGAGTGGGGGAGAAGGAGGAAAATTAACAAGAACAGGAACAGGAAAAGCAGGAGGAACTGGAAGAAGAAGAGAAGTAGGACAAACTGGAGGAAGAGGAAGAGAAACCAGAAGAGGAGGAGGAGGATGCAGAAAAGGAGGAACAGAAGGAGGAATAAGAGGAGGCAGATGAGCAAAAGTATGAGAGTGTGAAAGCAGAGGACAATGACAAGAAAGAGGAGGAAGATGATCAAGAGCAGAGTGAGGACATGGAGGATAATTTGGGGAAAAAGGAACAGTTTGATGAGAAGGACTAGGAGGAGAAGGTGAAGACAAAGAAGTACAGGAAGAGGAGGAGGAACAGAAGGAAGAGCTGTGTTATCAACACCCTTCTAGCTACAAACACAAAGCACAGCTCTGTATGGACTGCAGTGGCGAATTTAACTCCATTCCAGCCAGACCCAACACAGATATACACAACTCCTCTGATAAAGGATATCTGATACAAGTTGAATAAAACAACATGCCCCCCAAAATTTTGTTCATTCACTTTGAGATGTGGGGAGAGGTACATGTGTATCTGTGTGTGTGTATTATGTCTTAGGAAAAATGCTAGTATAGATGCTTTTAAAAATACTACCTGGGGTTTTTTACACTAGTAAGTCTAAACCATCAAATACAGTGTAAATATCATTCAATAACATGTCTGTACTAGAGGTCAACTGACTAGTCATGGCCATGGGCTTGGCTGCCAGACCTCAGAGCACAGGTACTGCACAGTTTAATGATATTAGCTCTCATTCTGGCTCTCAGGATTGTGCTTTCAGGCCTTGTATCTTGTCTCAAATCATGGTGTCCATCACTTTTATCCAAACAGGTACTGTGTACCTGCCTCCCAGTGGACAAACCCTCTCAGAAGTTACAACAACACTGGACCTAAACGGACATAAGTGTCCTCTGCCTCACATACTAGGAGGCAAGAGAGACACACAGGAAGGAAGAGGAACAGCAAGGAAAGGGGGAGGAGGAAAAGAAGGAGGTGCAAAAAGAGAAGGAAACAGAGTGAACAGTAGAAGTGGGAACAGGAGGAGAGAGAAAGAGGAAAAATAGAGAAAGGAGAAAGAACAGGAGGAACGGGTGATATTGTAACGGCAAGAGAAAGAGGAGGAGGAACACCATGAACAGGAGAAGGACGAGGGAAAGGAGGATGAGGACAAATTTGGACACACACAGGAACAGGAGGAGGAGGAATGACATTAGGAACAGGAGGAAGAAAAGTGGTATGAGGAGCAGCACAAGGATGAGGAGGAAAAGAAGGAGGTGAAGGAGGAGAAGGAGGAAGAGGATGAGAAAGACCAGGGGGAGGACTACAAGAAAACAGGAACAGAAGGAACAGAAGGAAGATGAGGAATAGAAAGGGGAACATGAACAGAAACAGGAAAAACAGGAGGAACAGAAAGAAGAAGTAGGGTAAATGGGACAAGGAGGAGGAAGCAGAAAAGGAGGAACAGGGGGAGGAATAAGAGGAGGAGGATGAGCAAAAGGACAAGAAAGTGAAAGTGGAGGAGGACAAGAAAGAGGAGGAAGATGATCGAAAGCAGAGCAAGGAGACGGAGGATAATTTGGGGGGAAAGGAACAGGAGAAAGAAAAACTGGAGGAAGTAGAGAAGAAGAAAAAGGAAGAGGAGGAAAAAGATGATGAGGAGGAAGAACAGGAGGTGGAGGAGAAATAGGAGGAGGTGGATTAAAAACAGAAGGAAGAAAGGGAAGTAACGGGGGGGAAGAGGAGGAGGACAGGTAAAGAAACAATAGAGGGAAGAGGAGGGGGAACACGATGAGGAGAAACAGGACAGGGAGGGGGAGAAGGAACAGGAGAAGTAGGAAGAGGGGGAGCGGAAGAAGGAAGAAATGGAGGATTGTGGTGGTGTATTCATACCCCCCTTTCTGGATAAGGTACAGGAAGAAGAGGAGGAGAAGGAACAGGAGGAAAAGGAACTGAAACAGGAGGAGCAGGTGGAGGAAGAAGAGGAGGAGGAGGCGAATAAGGAAAAGCAGAATCAGAAAGAGGGAGAAGAGGAGGAAAAGGAAAAAGAATAGGAGAGAGGAGCAGGAGCAGGAAGAAGTGGACAGTCAAAAAAAAGGAGGATGAAGAGCTGGAGAGTGGGGAGAAAAAAGAAACAGAGGAGAAGAAAGATTAAAAGGAAGAGGGGGAGCTGGATGAGAAACAGAAGCATAACGGAGGAAAAAAGGGTCGGATGAACTGGAGGAAGAGGTGAACAGAAGGAGTAACAGGGACAGGAGGAGGAAAAACAGGAGAAGGAACAGGAGGAATAGAAGGAGGAAACAGAAAAGGAGAGAGAGAATAAAAAGGAAGAAGGGGAGAAGGAGAAGAAAATGGAGTAGGAGGAAGAGGAAGGAGAGGAAGGCAAGGAGGAGAACTAAGAAAAAGAGGATAAAAAACAGGATGAAGGGGGAAAGAAGAAGGAGGAATAGGGAAAGGATGGACAGGAGGAGGAGGAGGAAGTGGAGGAGGAAAAGCAGGAACAGAAACCACAGGAACAGGAGGAACAGGAGAAGGAACAGGAAGAAGTTCAGGAATGGGAGTTGGAGGAAGAGGAGGAAGAGGCAGCACAGGAGAAACAGCAGAAATAGGAGGAGGAGAGGACCAAGAGAAGGAGAAAGACAAGGAACAGAAAAAGAAGAATGATGAACAAAAGGAAAAGGAGGAGGAGGAGGAACACAAGAGGAGAAGGAGAAATAAAAGGAAGAAACGAAGGAACAGGAAATTAAGAGGAGAAACAGGAAGAAAATGAGGCAGAGGTGGATGATGAAGGAAAGGAGTAGGAAAACTAACAAGATGAGAAGCAGCAGGAAGAAGAGGAGTAAGAGGAAGAAGAAAAACAAGAGGAGAACAAGGAATAGGAAAAACAGGAAGAACAAGAGGAGGAACAAGAGGAGGAAAGAAAGAAGAAAAAGGAGAAAGAGGAACAGGAAGACAATGGGCAGGGAAAGGAGGATGAAAAGAATGAACGGGAGGAAGAGGAGAGGAAGGATGAGGAACAGGAAGAGGAGGAGGACCAGGTGGAAAGTTAGGAATAGGAGAAGGAAGAAGAAAAGGAGGAAGAGGAGGAGGAAGGCAAAGAAGAGGAAAAGAATGAAGGAAGGGCAGGAACAGGAGGAAGATGAAGAGGAGAAACAGAAGGAACAGGAGAAGGAGGAACAAGAGGAAGAGGTGGAGAAAGAAGAGAAGGATGAAAATGAAAAAGAGAAGAAGGATTAAGAGAATGAACAGGATTAAGAAGAGAAGTAGGAAGAGGAGGAACATGAGGAAATGGAGGAACAGGAGGAGGAACAAAAGGATGAAAAACAAGAGAAGAAGGCAGACAAGATGGAGGAGGAAGAGGGAGAAGAAGAGGAGGAGGAGGAGGAGGAGCAGCAGAAACCAGATGAGGAAGAGGATGTGACAGCGGGAAGAAATAGGAGAAACAGTAATAGGAGTGAAAGGAGGAACAGAAGCAGGAGAAGGAACAGGAGGAAGAGCAACAGGACCAGGAGGAACAGGACCAGGAGGAGAAGGAGAAGGAGGGAAAGGATAAGCAGAAGGGTGTAGACAAACAAGAACAGCAACAGGACAAGAAAGAAGAAGAGGAACAAGGAGGAGAAGAAGGAGAAGGAGGAAGAAAGGGACTAGGAAGAAAAGGGGAAAGAGAATGAGGAGGAGGAAAAGGAGAAACAGAAGGAGGAGGAGGACCAGAAGAAGGAACAGGAACAGGAAGAGGAGCTGGAGAAGGAAAAGAGGAAGGGGAGAATGAACAGGGCGAAGAGGAAAAGCAGCAGCAGGAAGAGGAGGAGGAGGGGCAAGGAGAGAAGGAGGAACAGANGGAGACAGAGGAGGAGGAGGAAGAGTAAGAGGAGGAGAAAGGTGAGGAACAGGAAGAGGAGGAACAGGATGAAGAAGAACATAAGAGAAACCTGAGTAGCAGCAGGAGGAGAACAAGGAGGAGAAA